>OY101451.1:32628546-32750055 GCA_956483635.1 Panzeria rudis | reverse complement strand
AAAATATTTTGTAAATTAGAAGTACTAATTTGTATTTTAACCCACTTAAAAAAAGCGAAAGGTTATCAATTCGTCGTGTATTTTTTTTAAGGATGTTCGCTTAAAGTTCCGCCATTTGAAAATCGAATTTAAAGGGATGTAGCCGTTTGAAAGTGGACGGGAATACGCTCATACGAAGTAAATACATATGCCTTTTCATCTACTTCTACTCAACCGATTCTTATGAAACTTTATGCATTAAGATTCTGTTTGAATACTACAACATGAATATAAATTGAGCAGTGCCACGCCCATGCAAAGTAAATATTATTTTTCACAACTTCTGCTGAACCGAATCTTATGAAACCTTACACACACATTTAGTTATTGTTACAATACAACATTATAGTTAGGAAACTACTTCTACTTAACCGATTCTTATGAAAATTTGCACACAATTAGTTCTCGTGAAAGTAGCATTATGATAAAAATTATGGACAGTGCCACTACAATTTTTTAGTCAGTTTTTTGTGAGAATTATATACATATTATGCTTATATTCGAATAATACTAATTGTACTGTATTTTTCCAAGCTCTTGCATATTTTGTAACAACAATAAAACATAATTAAAGAAATAAACTGAAAACAAATACACAGAAAAAGTTATCTCCAAATTATATTCAAACAAAAGTTTGTCTAAAAATAAATTTAATATTCAGTAAATATTGTTTACTGAATCTATGAACTTTTTGTTCGTTCCTATTTACTATTTCATTGAATTCCCTTACAAAATATGAAATTAATTTTTTTTCTGTGTAGTGTTCAACCAGAAATTAGTCGTTAAGCATGCAAAACCGATGTATTGAATTTTGTTATAAATATGATTTCAAAACGGTTAATAATTTTACACAGAAAAAAAATTGTCACCAAAAATTAAAAAAAATTTTTTTTTTAATAAATTTAATTTTTAGTAAATGTTATTTGCATAATCAATGAATTGTTTGTTTGACTCTTAGTTAGGATGCAAACACCAAAAACAACAAGAAAAACTGTGTCGTAAAAAAACATCGCCGATGACGAGATACACTCAAATAACATCAAGAACAATGATAACAATAGGAATGTGATTGTACCAAGTTTGTTTACTGAAGATTTTTGAGTGAATCAATTCGTTAATGTCGTTGCATTAATCCTTATTCATATTTTTAGAGTATTTAAATTAATATTCAGACTTGAACATATTTAACAAAGTGAAATTTCGTAAATGATTAATGGATGATGGTGACCCAGCCAAAAATTTTGTTTGATATAGTACAAAAAATCCAGTAAATATTTTTGTTTGATTAACTAAACTGTTTTGTTTAATATTTGTTAGTATTTTTAGACCAATTCTTTTATAAATTCATACAAAAATATTGTTTGATATTTTTTTCATAAAATCCAGTAAATCAATGAAATTGTTGAGATATGTTTGTCTATATTTACAAATTTTTTGTAGGTTCGTTCCTAGACAAAATATTTGCTATTTCATTAAATTCCTTTACAGAAAATTCTATTTATTTTTTCTGTGTAAATTTGGTGTTCTTCGGAAGAAACATGCTAAAACGTTATTTTTTTTATTAAATAAAAGTTTTAAAATTGTAAGGTATCGTAGACAGGGTGCTGGCTAAGTGTGAAATTCTATTATAGCCCAATTCGCTATGTTGGTTTTGCACGTTTTCGACCAATTTCTTGTTGAGTACTTATATTCGTTAACTATTTTCAAACATATTTACGCTGTTGTCTTTGAAAATGACAAATAAAATAATTATTTGTGCGACTTTAGAATAATTATAAGTTGAAAATAAAATGCAGGCGAAATAATTGCTTAAAACTATTATGGCTTTTAACTTGGCAATACTTTGTTAACAATTACCTTTATCCGAAAAGAGAACCTCGAAATTCAAACGAAAAAATAAAAATGAATTACAGAATTGCATTGGTGAGTGCTTTTGATATATTAATATTTTTGTGATAACATTTGATAGCTTTATATAATTAGATAATATTTTCAGTTCTTTAAAATCTTCGAATTCTATAGGATTATTACTAAAGAGCTTTCAAATTCTAGTGATTAATAATTTTATCTATAAAAGCGTTCATTCTAGATACCGATAAGTTTCAATTATTCGTATACGTAGTTGTAATTCTTATGATATTTGAAAAATTCTTATTCATCCACATAACTGGTTTTGATCAATGCGAAAAATTGATAAGAAACGCTAATCAACTAAAAGAAAGATGTGTGTTTGCAATGTTAATACATTAGAAAAAAGAAAATAATTCATTTTTACCTCTTTAAATGTTTCCATAGATACAACGAAAAATTTAGAAGCATTCAAGTGTACCGGCTTCTGTGCTCTGGCAATAGGCAGAGCAATGGCACGCTGATATTCTATATGAGCATCATACCAAGAATGATGCATAAACGCCTCACTGATTTCAGAACTCTTAAAATATATAAATACGTTTACATTTTAAGTGCAATTCAAACTGTTTAAAATTGTTACCAATGTCATCATTTCTGTGCCAAATATTGATATAAAATAGAGATGAGTTAGAATCGATATGAGAAAGGATAAAAATTTTATCAAATCCAAAAAGTCGGTACCAACTACTAGCTGAAAACCAATCAAACAAATAATTGTAACTGTGCCCATAAAGTTAAGGAAAATTGGAATGTTAAATATTTCGTCGATTAGCTTTATAGTGCTGAAAGAAAAATTAACATTTATAATATGAAACATGGCTGAAATTTTATTACAAATAAACCTTAATTGAAATAAATAAAGAATATGTTGTTTTTTTTACTTTAATATTGCCTTAAAATATATAAGTATAAATACTCACGCCAATATATGATTATGATAGATAATAAAACTCTCTAGCTTCTTATAATCATTTAAAGTACCAGATGGCTCAAAGTTTCTTATACTTCTAGCTAAGTATTTAAAGTTCATATTAATTAAATGTACACACGTAATAACCATCAAGTCGGTACCGACGAAGCCACAAGATGCGGAATAGGAGCCGCCACATTGAAACACATAGGCTAATGCATAGCCCAAACCCTTTTTGGTGTTAAACGTATAGACCATGGGAAAGGGTAAATTGAAGGGAAATATACTTTTCTCACTTTGATAGTACAAAACTATACTCTGTATCAAAGGAAATAAATTAAACATACTAGTCACACAAAAATGATAGATTGTCAAGCCTGTATTATATCTTCGTATCGATTTTAAGTGCTCATCCACTTTATAATCGTCTCTTTCTTCAACAGTTCTAGGAAAATATTTCTCAAAATTTCTTAAAACTTTTCGTAACTTTTTCGCGTGAGCCAAACACCAGAAATATTTCATTAAAGCATTACCAGCAAATGTAGTGTAAATAATATATGCGGTTTTTTCCAACGAAGTTTCCAACGATTCAAATAACAAATAAGCCAAAATTCCGGAAACATCTAACAACAAATGAAATATAAAAAGGAATACAAGTAGATATTGAAAGCCTTTAGGTTTTTCATTAGGTTTCCAGCGTATCACACAAAATCCAATCACAAAGAAAATATTTAAAGGAATTTTGGTAAATGCCCCAATAGTTGGTATAGTTTTATTAAAAAGCATTTTTCAATGTATGGTATTAAAAAAATCCTTTACAATTTTTTCACTACTTTATTTGTTTAAGTAATATTTATACCTGTGATAGGATTTTATATATTTTTTTAATATGTGGTACACTTTTGCACATTTGTAATTATTGCAATTGTATTGCATTGACATTTGTGGTTTCGATAATTATGGAAGTTAATTTCTGAAATAATTAAGTAAATTGCTTCGAATATTAATTTTAAAATACGGTAGTACATACACGTTAACCCCTTATTAGAGGTGAAAACTATCAATTATTTCACTATCGAGAGTTTTCGATAGTTTGAAAAAATCTATCGATAGTTTGAAAAAATCGGTCGACATTTTCCAACACGACACGAACACGAATCCCGAATGTCCAACACGTATAAAAGACGCACGCCCGAAATTTTCAAAACACGAACACGACACAACACGCACGAAGTCAAATCCAAAAACAAAAAAAAATAAATTTTTTATATTCAAAGACATATTTTTCTTCTATTTTAACGTTTCATGTTCTACACAGAAAAAAATAAGTTTCGTTTTTGATAACAAAAATCCCGGTATTCAATAATTTTTTTTTCAAATTTCCTGTGATAAAGAATTCCCCTATATTGATAACAAAATTATTTCAAAATAAAAATATATATATAAATTAAAAAAATGTTGACATGGCTGGAATACGAACCCGGGCTTTCCGGACGTAAAGCATACTCTCTATAGCTGAGCCATATCCCATTTATTTTTTTATGGGATACAACTTGTTTTAAGTACTTATGTATAAAAAGAAAAGAAATAACCGGCATGGAAAAGAAATACTTGCAACGAAATATTTTATTATGTTAAAGATAAATGTTATTGAAATTCATATTTTTTTTTAATAACATGGTTTTATTGAATATAATTCTTGTCTATTTTTTTCTGTGTATTTGGCAAGCTTCTGCATTCATTCATATTTTAACCTGACACGACACAAACAAAAACAAGATCAGATTTTCTGTCACGAACACTTCATGTTGAGTTGTGCGTGTTTGTGTGACGAAAAAAAACACGACACGCGCTCATCTGTAATATCAACTAATTTATTTTCTAGTATGTTATATGATAGTGTTGCATTTTGAGTAGATCGAAAGCGTTCTTTTTTAAAACTATGATCCAAGAGAGTTGTCAATCTTGTCACACTTCTAGCTTCATAAACAAAGAGTCTTCGTTGGATCTGTGCGAGTAAAAAGGAGCATGCTCCCATTCCTAATGTAGTTTTCAGTTTTGCTTTTAGCTTCATCATCGAATAATGTAACTCTAATGTGACTAGAATTATATGTCTAATAGTAACATATAGAATCCCTGATATAACATTTGTATTTTTTTCGAATGGTTCCAACAAAGAACATATGTTTTCAAATTGCTATATGTCTTCAGCCATTAGAATTTCTGGTGATTTAGGGGTACTTAGTAGCACTGAAAAGATTCCATCTTTGGCAAGCCATGTTCGTTGCACCATTGTAAGACCGCTGTTCCATCTAGTAGGTGCTTCCACAATGAGACTATATTGCTTTTGCTCACCCTGTTCCTTTTTCAATTTGGGGTATGCAAAAGTGCTAATTTTAAAATACGTAACTATTTTTTGCTCTTCACCAATAATGACATAAAGTTTTCAGTGAGTAAAACGTCCTACACAACGAGGTTAATTGAATGAGCGAAGCATAGAATATTACATTTTTAAGCAGTTCACATGCCTTTATCATTGATGTTGCGTTATCTGTTACAATGTATGAAAATTTTTACAGTATATTCTATTTCTGAAGGCACGCGCGCAGTGATTCGGAAATATTTTCAGATTTATGATTTAACTTTGATGTTTATCAAATTGCTGATCGTAGTTTGAAATCAACGTCTATGAAATGACATATAATAGTCAAATAACTTTCATTTGCCTTTGATGACCAGAAATCCCTTGTTATATCTAAGCTTTCGACTTGCTTAAGAACACTGCGCAATTTTTTTCGACATCAGCGTACAGAATTTTCAAATGAACGTTTCGAGATGGCATATCATCACATTGTGGATCTAGACAGTGCAAAAATCTCGAAATCCTTTATCTGCAACTATAAGAAACGGCAGCACATTAGAGTGGGACGTTAGTGCATGAAGAATGTTGCATTTAGCTAAATTGTATAAAAATCACGTTTTTTTATTTTTTCGCCCTCTACTACAGCTAGAAGCTAGAGAAATTATATAAATTTTTTTTTTAATTTGCCTCATTAATATAACTAGTAAGAAAATTTTAATAATTTGTTTAGGCTTTACGTACAAAACACTTTTGTGCCGAATGAAAAACTTTTAAAATCGAGGAGTTCTGACAATATATAAGAAAGTTATAAGCCATTAAGTAAAAAAGCTGATTTTATTTCTTATACAAAAGTATTTTCAATAAAAAAAAATATTTAATACAAAATGATTTAAATTAATTTTGTATGAAACATAATTAAGAAATTGAAAAAAGCTTAAAATAGTTGAGCATGCTAAGAAAAGAGAGTTAGTGAAGTTCCGAACATTAAGAAAAAAGGTCATTAATAGATGCGACTCGCCGCAAGATGGCGACATTCTGTTAATTGAGCTTACTAAAATTAGTAGGATTTTCGCTAAAGTGTTGTTGCCACTGTCACTGGTAGTGTAGGTAAAGGACTCTGATAAGTAGACTTGGTAGTCTTGAAACAGCTGTCAGTTTAACCTTCAGTACATCCAACAATTTTTCTTTGAATCTTCTATATTTACATGCTTTAGAATTTCTTTCTTAAATAAAAAAAATACTTTGATCGGAAGATTAAATTAAAAATGAACTTAAGCCAAACTAATTAAATAACTTTGGATAAAAACCATACAGTTCGACTAAAAATTCATAACTCAATTATAATTAAGAAATAATATAGCAGTTTTCGCTTAATGGCTAATAACTTTCTTATTTTTATCAGAATTTAGCGATTGCATTCATCATGTGATCTAGGGAAGGGCAAGTGAAAAAATATATCGATATATATCGATATATTTTTAAATATCGATCGGCATCGATATATGTATCGAATTGAAAATGTCGATATATCGAAATATCGATATTTTTTCAACAATGATAATTCATACTTAGTCCCTAAATTTTTTTTTAAAACAAAACAAAAAAGTACATTTCTTATAAATATTTAAGCTGCAAAAAGTTAATTTCCAAGATCCTTATGGTCCCACCAATATTTCATGGAACATACATCAACAAAATTACATTCAAAGAATGATAATTTTTCGAATAGAAAAAATATTATAAATAAAGCAAAAGATTTTGTTAGTATTATTCTATTTGCTGAAGATTGTGCCAATTTGCTTTTAAAAACTGCACGAAAAAGAAAACTAAAGCTAAAAATATCGAATTTGATACTGTTGATATATTTGGAAAAAAATATCGATATATCGAAATTGAAAATAGCGACGATATTTTGTACCCATCCCTACTACAAACTAAATTATAACCTTATTTACAAGTTACCTGTGAATTTAAAACTCCTACAAATGTGAGTACTTACCAGTGGTTGTAATCTGGATGGAAATGGACATACTTACCTAAATTTATAATTAAACCTAATCATCACAGTAAGATGCCCTAACCCTGATTTCCCCAACCTGAAAGAAATTCCATATGCCAATTTCAATACTTCCCAAAAGTCATTGAATAAGAAATGTTCTGCAAAATCAAATTATAAAGAAACATTATAAAGTAACAAAAACATATTCATAAATACAGTCAAGAACATACTAGTAAGCATCTGCCCTCTTTATTTTTTAATACTTAAAGCATTTTATATATAATAAACATAAAAAAGAAATAGACAACGAAAGTGTTCGTGGCATTATAAATCTGTGGCAATAAGTGAATTCTTATTGCTTTACAAAAATCACTTAGTATATTTAATAATACAAAAAAGAAAGTCTTTTTGCGACATAATGCACATATTGAAAAAAAATTCTACAACAGTCAATGTTTCGAAGCGCAAAGAGCTTGGTCTACAACCATATTAAGGCCCCTATTATGATTCACAACTCAACTTGGTTGAGTTGTCAGTGTTGCGACCCAACTCAACCATTTTTTGTATTATGATTCACAACTAATTTTAGTTGTCTTCGAAATAATGTTCGAAAAAAAGGTTATGACAAAATATTTTAAATATTTTTAGTATTGGCCTTACTATTTTTTTCTTGAGATGTTATATGGATATGGCAACAATATTGATTGACGAATTGGATAGATTGGCACCTAAAAACACCATTTTAAAAGTAACGCAATAGTCGAAATAAAGACCAAAACATAACTGATCAAAAAAAATTTTCTCAATTTGATGAAATTTTTAATCCATAATAAGAATTTGACAACTACGACTCAATTATTAATTTAGTTGTAAATCATAATAGGGATCTAGGTATAATTATACTAATCTATGGAATATGTGTACTTGGTTTCTATTGTACTTTTCCACGATGTTAAAGGGACAACTATCCTTGCTTTTGTCATCATATAAAACAAGGATCTTACTTGTATCATAATACAAAAGAATTATAATATCCTTCATGTCTGTAACATTTATTTAAATACTCAGCAACATATATTTCTGTAATTTGTTTTTGATATTTGAAAACAGGCATGTATAATACAAATATGCTTTTGCACTATTAAAGAGCTGATTTTTGTGGTGTATAATATGTGCTGAACATTTTTTTGTGCAAAACACTATGAGGAACATATATTTGACAACCTCTTAATCTTCTTTGTCTTTTATTTCCTTCTTAAAAAAGGGAACAATAATTTTCCAGAAAGAGTGATATAGCAAATATATATATATATATATGTCATAAAATTCTACTGTGACTCCTTAAAGACAATAAAGCTTAAAGTTTATGTTAACCCGTAACTTCGGACGACACGTATTTTTACCGGTATGCAGTTAAAACTTTTCGATTTCGGGGGATCACGTTCACTTAAGCCTTCGGTGCTCAATATAACTATGCTATCCGAGCTGGCGACCGTGTGTAGTGAAATTTCGTTGATTTATCGCTATTTTAAATTCGTAACCGGTAAAAATTACATGGGAAGAGCTCAAGTCAGCAGCTAATGGTTTATTATTATGATTATTTCGAACTTATTTGCTTATCTCTGAGACTCATTTGATGGCAAAAAGCTTTTTTGAAATCAACGGATATACTCTGTACGATACAAAGGACACCCAAGATAGAGCGTATGGTGGCTCGGCTATACTAATAAAATCGCGATTACAACACTACTTAATGGGTGATCATTGTGAAGACTATCTTTAACCAACTAACATCTGCATTGAATCTGTTCATCAAAACCTGGTGATTTCATTAATCTACTCTCCTTCCAGGCATTCTGTTACAGAAAATCAATATTGTAAATTTTTTAATTCACTAGGCTCACGGTTTTGGCCTCCGGTGACTACAACGCTAAGAACATGTTCTGCAAATCTCGTCTCATCACAACAAGGCTCGCGTTTTGTTTGACACAATTTATAAAATGCGTTTGAATGTTGCCACAAGTGGACAGCCAACTTACTGGCCAACAGATAGCCGAAAAATCCCCGATGTTATTGATTTTGGAGAGCTAAAGGGTGTGCCCAGCAAAATGATCCAAGTTGAAGCACCTTTAGATTTGTCTTCAGCTCACTTACCACCTATTGTCACCACAAAGCAGTTATTTGTATAAATTCAAACAAGAAAAACTTATTTTATGATGAAATTTAAAAAACTTTTTATATAAAAACAATAATTTTATTAAAAATAGTTTAGAAAAATTAGTTAAGTACATTTTTTCGAATAATTTTAATATAGTTCCCCAATGTGCAATTATCCCTATTATTTTTACAAAATACTTGTTGTAATACAAAAATTGCTTCAATAAAGCGCTTGACTCTAAAAATATCACAAGGCTACCATATAATGTGTTTTTTTTGCTTCCTGAAAATGAATTACAAAAAAAAAACACGGCTGATTTTGCCAGAGCAACGACGACATGTGTATTCGAGCAGCATACCATAGCTTAAAAGTTAAATTTTCAGGCAAAAATCAACTAAAGTAGAGAGAGAGTTATTATTTTGCAAAGATTGTTGTAGATCAATAAGAGAAGCTTGGTAAAAAAATAGGCAGGAACGGAGCGTTACCACGCCAGCTCACCATTTAAGGCTTAAAAAGATGATCACAGTAAAAAAACTGTACAACAAAATTAAACTCTTTTACAGGGTTCTAATGACAGGTACTGCTAGAGGGTACCAAAGCAATATACATCGACATTTTGAAAGATTCCATCTGATATTTATTTTAGGAGGAGTTAAATTTAAAAAGTTTTTAATTTGACCTCTAATGTGCTAAAAATCTAAATGCTACTTTTTATGTATTAGTTTAAGGAAAAATTTAAATTACACATAATTTTAGCCATAATTGATTAAAATTGTACTTACATTTTTTTTTGTTTTCGTAAGAAATATGGATATAAGTTAAATTTTTAAAATATTAAAATTCTGCAGGTATAAATACCAATATTTCTTAATACTTTCATAACTCGACTTAAGTGTTTTTGTCAAAGGCCACAGATATTACACAGATATAAAAACCAATAAGTTTTTATATTTTAACTGCCAGAAATAGTCACTATATTACAATAATATCAGCAAAAAATATACAATATAATTGTTTATGCAATAACTTACAGATATTTTAACAATAATATTTGCGGTTATACATGTATACATGTATGTATGTATGCGTCGTAAATTTCACCTACAAATCACCATCGTAACAACTGCCGGAGTATCAATAAAAAAATTTCATTAAATACTAACTTCCATATTCATAAGAATTTGTTAAACTTAATGTATGTTTAATGTACGGAAAACCGGTTCTAATTCATACGTTAACTTTACTAATCGTTTATTGATATATTGGTAAACATTTAATTACATACAGATCCATAAGTAAGGCACAACAAACAGTCCACATACATGAGTTTTAAACGTTATCAGCAAGAGGGTAGGAATTTGAATATTTACGTTAAGTATTTATTTGACAATGACTACAATTTGTCAAAATGTTCTCTTTTAATGGCAGAATATATTCTAGGGAATTAAAGGCAGAATTTAGTGTAAAATTATCTGCTACAATAGGAAATTATATTCACAATCAGTGCAAATGACAGTAAAAGTGAACATAAATAAATCAAATTTAAACCTTACTGTTGGCCAAACGAAGAAATCTAGCTCAATATAAAATACTCAAATTTTTTTGCTAAATACAGTAATATATTCATTTTGCTCTCAATTCATTAATTCAGCACCACAAGTAGCAAATTCTATATAATCTTATATTTTTTATTTGAATTTGCAATTAACATAATTAAATACAATTTCGCTTCATTAATCTTCCAACAAATGCGACAAATTTAATTATGATAATGTTTTTACAAAAATTATGATAAAATAATAAATAGACGTTATACATAAAACCACTACGCAACAAATTTATAGTTTTTGCAGAAACTTGCTTCATAATTTTGGGAATGTTATTACGGAGTCCGCGGCCACTATTTGAACACCATTGATTTAGTCAATGCAATGAAAAACGCCTTAAGCGGCCCATCCCCTTGCAATATAATTGTGCAGTCTTTCGTATTGTACAATAATATCGCCACTGTGTATGTCACATTTGAAGGTGGCACAATATATTGGCAAAAATAAAAAGACTTTTGATTTTTATTGTACAATAATGATAATTGTGTAATGTGGCGGCAACATTGTTTCGCCTTATGTTTACTTTTTCATATTCTTTGAGAATATTCTGCTATTTATTGCATAGTATAGGTCAAATCAACAATAATATGTACAATAACATATGAAATAATATTGTATAATGGATAGCCCGCTTTACAATTTATGTTGTATTTATGTAACGTATGAGTCATATGTTATTAATAGTACACATACATATAATGGGTGATTTTATAAGAACTATCGGAAAGTAAAAAAAAAAAACACATAAAATTCAGAAAAATGCATGAAATATTTATTTGGATCGATAGTTGGGTCGATATAATTTAATGTTTGAAGATTATTTCATGCAAATGTTGGCCGCGGCTGCGCCTCAAATGGTCCATCCGCTTAGTCCAATTTTGGCATACTCTTTCCAACATTTCGGCCGGTATCTCACGAATAATGTTGGCAATGTTGGCTTCCAGTGCGTCAATCGAAGCGGGCTTGTCGCTATAGACATTAGCCTTAACAAAGCCCCACAAAAAATAGTCTAGAGGCGTTAAATCGCACGATCTGGGCGGCCAATTGACTGGTCCCAAGCGTGAAATAAACTGTTCACCGAACTCGCCTCTCAATTGGTCCATTGTTTCGCGTGCTGTGTGGCATGTGGCACCGTCTTGTTGAAACCACATGTCATGCAAGTCAAGCGTGTTGGTGGTTTAATGTCCAACAATGTAAATTTGGTGCGAAATTTTTTTACAATAGCCCGAATAGAAGCCTCAGTAGGTCGATTAAACTGACCATAAAATGGAAGAAGCGCGCGATGAACTTTCTTAACAGAGCACGCATTTTGGTAATAAAATTCAATAATTTGCAAGCGTTGTTCGTTTGTAAGACGATTCATGATTAAATTATAGACCAAACTGAAGATGTTTGACAGTGACACAAGATACAAAACGTGCGTGAGCTGTCAAAACTAGTGTTGCCAAAAAGATATTAGCAAAAAAATCACTCGTTATTAAGTATACACCATTTTTACGTAGATTGCGGTCGTTAAGCGCAGTATTCACGGTCAAAATGCATGGACACAAGCATCGTGTACGTGTGCATGAAGCTATTAACATACAAGTGCAAGCATAGCACTGGTTATGGAATTTATGGTAAGTTAAACCTAAATGATCTTATAATCACCCAAATGTCAAACTGCATACAAAAATCTTTTTATGTATAGAAATTGAAAGGTCTAGGTATGAAACACCACTATATGAATTTACCTTGTTATTCACATTCTTCAGTACATACATGACCTATTACGAATACACGTTCAAATACGAGCTTCATGCAAGCGTAAAACCAAACAAATGTACATTTTGCTTGTAGTAAATTCAGTGTGACGCATACAGCAAAATTTCACTAATACTACTATAATGCATTTTGACCATAAGTACTGCGCTTTACACATACATACCCTGCAAACATTTGCCATCGAAACTGTCACTTAAACGTAACAGCAAAAAGTGCAAAGCTATCAGTATGATAATCTTTTCTTTTCATAGAAGTGTCACCGCTCGGGAAGAAACAAGCAAGTACGGTTATACTTACCAGACGAAACTATTTAGTGGAAGTGTTCTTTACATTTTGCTTTTGTTGCTTAACAAATTAGTGTGTCGTTTTTGTTACATTTTGCATAATCTTATAATTAATTATTTAGTGAATTTTTCGAGGTTGTCGCTGATATTAAAATTTGTAGAAGGAAGTTTAAAATTCGATACTAACATATTTGTTTTTGTAAAATTTGCCAAATAATATTTAGATACGTTAAAGAAGCCAGTTCTTAGAAAATGTATCAGAAATTGCACTTCCAAATGTTGGCGGAGCACTCACTTAGCATTTGGACGATTGTTTTAGCAAAAATCACCAAACTGGATCCTTTACGACGATGCATCCATGTGTTCTTATTGACTGTAGCTGCGTTAAATCTACTAAAGTAATATGAAGACTTATTACTTCTTATTTTTGAAACAATCATCTTTCTGGCGAAGCGATATTCACGTAAACATTCAGATGTCTTGAATCGTATCCAAATACGATAAAGATTGTCACGTCGCTCTAGAAGTAACTTAACCTCAGGTGTAAACCATAGCTTAGCACACTTTCTGCATTTGCTCATTTTAACTAGAATACTTTCGTGATACATGTGTATAATAGCGTCATTTAAAAACATTAATTTACTATCGACAGATAGTAAATATGTAGTTAATCTGACCCCAGTCAATATGTTCAAGATCATCTTTTAGAGACAATTAATTAATGTTATTGAAATCACGATAGCTGGAGATTTGATCCCGTTGCTCAATCGCAAAGTTATAAGATATAAAAATAGGATTATGTCTTAAAAACGCAGTCACAGCTAATTGTTCATTGTGGAATACATTATGTCTTCTAGTTACAAAAAACAAATCAAGAAGCGTAGAAGAGGCAGACGTAAAATGTGTGGACCGAGAAACATTTACAGAAAATAGATCAAATAATGACACAGCCGTGGAAAGTTCGTCAGTAACAAGCAAATTACTGTTAAAATCATCTGCAATGATAACATCCGAATACGTTGCTGATATGAGTTCAAGTCTGTCCATTAGCAAATCAACTTTCCTGTACCTATCCGGCCTGTAAGCACACCTTAAAAGCATTTTACTACCATGGCAATTCACCTCAGCAAAGAAATATCATTAGTTTCGTTACACTAGCAAATAAATTTGCTCGAAATATTGTCTCTAAGGTATATTGCAACACCACCGCCATTTTCGGTCCTGTCTGACCGATAAAGACGATAACCCTCCATTCTATGTATATTATTGTTTATTTCTGCTTTAAACCACGTTTCCGATACACACACGTTATCAACGCCAGAATTTTCAAATAAGTAAAGGAATTCATCTAACTTTGGCAATAAACTCTGAGCATTTATATGAAATATATTAAATCCTTTCTGTCGATTAGATAAAACTCTCACCATGTTATAGTTCCCATCTCTGGAATCGATTTGATTAAAGGATGTATTCATCATATATACGATCTAATACAACGCAATACACAAAAAGACATTTTACATATTTAAAGAGAAAGTTACATAAATATAAAAGTTTTTTTTTTTTTTTACGTAATTTTTATTTTATTTGAACTGAATAGGTAAAGTCTGAAAAGTTTTTTTTATTATTTCGGCTTTCTAAGTTCAATAATTGAATTAATGTCAATTCAAATTATTTTTATTAAGAGTGGAGTGCTGGAATATTCAAATCAGATTAGCAGAACGGATCAGTACTACTGATTTCGACGGCCGCTACGCTCGTCATCATCACCGTTCTTGTTCGTTTTTACCACTTATGAAGGTGGATGCTTTTTTCAATGAAACATCAGCTATTTAACTAATTTTTTGCCAGTAAATAGAATACAAGACTTATTTTCCATGGTAAATTCTTGCATTTTTTTTATTTCAACTAAATTTAGTCAGCTTTGAAATTTCACCTATCTGATTTAATCCAACACTACCACACTTATTGTTTTTCGCTTTTGATGAGTATTCTTTTTTAATACATCCACTCAAAGCTGTTCGTTTGGTTTTTGTTATTATACATGCCTTTAAACAGTCTTCAGTTGCTTGTCTTGATTTTAGTTCTAGGCAGCCAACCGAGAAGTAAACACATGCATATAACTTATTGCAACGGGCCGATTGCATAGTAATTATTTAATATAATATAAAAGTTTTTGTTCAATATAAAAATTTTGCTATTGTTGGTATAGAGTAAAAGTTGCCAAACATAATTCTCGAAAAAGCTTATTTTTGCTTTTGAGAAATTAATATACATTATAACAAGTCCTCATATTCTGAGGTACCCAAGCTTTAACAAACGCTCTTAACGGATGCCACTAATTTGTCAATTGGTACAGTTTCATTTGTTTTGCGGACATTAGCCGTGTACCCGTTTTCCCATCATATTACACAAATATTTTGCTGAAAATTGCAATGCATCCAAGAATAACACACATTGAATTTCATCACTTTTATAGTTGTACAGATAAAGGGAAATTAAGAATTACTTCGTATGGGGGTACGCGTTTCCCCAATCCTATACCTCCAATATTTCGCTGTAAATGGCATCATATTCTGAGAATAACACACATCGAATTCAGAGAGGCTCACTGTTATATTTGTACAGATATAGAGAAATTAAGAAATACCACGTATGGGAGGTCCACTTTCCCTCCAAAATTATATTAACAAAATTTGACTATGTGAATTTCCCTGTCGTCGGTAAAATAGTTCCAAATTTTTACAACGATGGTGTCTTATAAGGAACATACACACAAAGAAACAAAAATACAGACACAGATTAATTTTTAAATATATACATATAAACTGCTCCTTCCTGAAGAAGCCAACAAACAGTGCCAAGAAATATTGAAATAATTTTAAATCATTTTTATAAAAACGACCTAAAGCACAAATCATCATTACGTCTGCGGAATGCAGGCTTTGATAGTAACATGCCTTTCTTTATCAACGAAAACTTAACTCCGCACAACTATGGGATATTTAAATCAGCGCTAAATTTGAAAAAGAGGAATTGCTTGAAAGCTGTATTTACACAACGTGGAATCGTGCATGTAAAAGTAAATGAAAATGATGACCCTATTAAAATCGATTTTCCTGACCAATTGCAAAAATTCTTTCGAGTATAAGATCAATTTTACATTTTCTTATTTTTTAATTTTTATAAATGTGTTTTTGAAACTCTTTTACCTTTTGTTTAGATCATGTCATCAGTATTTTTTATTTCAATGTCTAACCATTATTTTTATTAAAAACAAAATTATTGTATTTTGCGTTGCTATTAGGGATTTTCAATATATATTTGACCATGATCACAGATAATAGTGATGCTGCGGGAGGAAATTCCAGGGAAACAACAATGAGCATGGTTAAGATCCTTGCCAAAAACAAAAAAGCGCTAACGCTAACTCATATCAATGCCCAAAGCCTAAACAATAAAATTGATGAATTTAGATTTGTTTTTGAAAATTCCAACACTGATATTGTCTGCGTTTCCGAAACCTGGCTTTCGTCTGGGACTCCGGATATATTAATTTGCCTTAGTGGTTATAAAGTGTTTAGAGAGGATCGCGAGCGTAATGCTGGCGCTGTAGCTATTTTTGTGAAGAACGATATATCTTGTAAACTTAGTTTAAAGTTTTCAACCAATTTACCATTAAATGATAAATATGTTGAATTTATCTTTAGTGAAATAGTCTCTGACAGTAAGAAGATGTTGGTAGGGTGTGTTTACAGGCCGAATAAAATAATATCTTTTTCAAATTTTTTCTGTGCGATGGAAACTCTTGACGCTGCTTATGACGATATAATTATTGCAGGTGATTTTAATTCTAACCTACTTTTGGAATCAGAATTAACTGACAATATGCTATCCTTTGGACTAACTCACACGAACTCAGTTAACCCAACTCATCATACAGCAACTAACAGAACATTGCTCGACGTTGTTTTTGTTGCGAATACTGTAAATGTAATGTTGTATGAACAATTGTCAGCCCCGTGTTTTTCAAAGCATGATTTAATTATTTTAACTGACAATTTTAGAATTCCTTTGTCAGAACATACAGTCTATTACCGTGACTTCAAAAGATTGAACTACAATGTGCTCCGCGAAAGCTTCTCTAGTATTGATTGGTCTTATATGTACTACATGCCCTCAGTCGATGAGCAAGTAGAATTTTCTGAAGACAATATTCAACGTCTATTTGATGAAACAGTTCCAGTAAAATCTAAAACAATATCTGGTAGGGAAAAGCCTTGGTTCTTTGCCAATATAAAACTTCTAATAGCTAAGAGAGACTGTGCTTACTCAAGGTGGAACCGATTTAGAACCTCAGAGTTGAAAGCTGAATTTAAAACTGCAAGAAGAAACGTTAATATTGGAATAAGAATTACAAAAACTGAGTATTATTGTACCCGTTTGGCTTTGCAATAGGCTCTAGGGAAACTTGGAAATACATTCGGGAGATTGGGGTTGGTAGATCTGAGAGTTCAAGCAGTTGTCATGTCGATGTCGAAGAGCTTAATAGAACTTTCACACGTATACCTCTACTACCTACAGATGATACTTTTCATAACTTTTCTAGTATAATTTCTAATGCTTACGAAGTCAATAGTAATGTGTTCCAATTCACTTGTATAAGCCAATCTGAAGTCTATTTAAGCTTCCATCTAATTAAGTCAAATGCAGTGGGCTCTGATAACATTCACCCCAAATTTGTAAAGATATTGTTGCCGGTCCTCTTACCATATATAACACATTTATTCAATACCATTATAATGACTAGCACTTTTCCGTTGCAGTGGAAATATGCAAAAATAGTGCCAATACCGAAAAACGACTCAGAGTTCAGGCCAACTGCCATACTGTGCTATCTATCTAAGGCTCTTGAAAAAAAATTTTATAATCAAATGTCGCTATATATTAAAAATCATAATTTGTTGTCTGATAAGCAATCTGGTTTTCGCCAAAATCATAGCTGTGTTTCTGCCTTACTTAACGCAACTGAAAATATACGACGTGAGCTGGACGAAGGAAAAATCAATTTCTTGGTTCTTCTTGATCATTCTAAAGCCTTTGACACGGTTGACCTAGCATGCTCTGCATGAAACTTCGACACTTCTTTAATTTCTCTTTAACTTCCACACGACTGCTATCTTCATACCTTTCTAGTCGTCGGCAATTTGTGTATTCGAAAAATAATCAATCTTCGGTATTAGATTTATCTAGGGGTGTGCCTCAAGGGTCAATCCTTGGGCCACTCCTTTTTTCCATTTATGCAAATGACTTGCCAAAACAACTTTTACATAGCCAAATTTAAATGTACGCAGATGATGTGCAGTTGTATTTAAGTAGCCCAGTCATTTCCGTTGCTGAAAATATTGCAAGACTTAATGCAGATCTGAATAGAGTTTATTGCTGAGCAAGTGCAAATGGACTTTGTCTAAACCCTTGCAAATCAAAGTGTATCATAATTCGCAAGAAAACAATTACTCATATTGCTGATTTCCATGTTTTAATAAATGGAGAAAAAATCACTATTGTTAATGCTGCTAAAAACCTGTGACTAATTTTTAATAACGGTCTTACTTGGACAAACCATATTAACAGACTTGTGGGTCAGACTTACTCTAAGCTGAGGTGTCTTTGGTCGTCACAGTATTTTACTCCTTTCAACATAAGATAACTTCTTGCAAAAGCTTATCTTGTTCCTGGTTTAATCAACGGTTGTGAACTTTTTGCAAGCTTTGACTCTGTTAGCAAAAGAAAGCTAAACGTTTTATACAACAATATTATTAGATATGTATACGGATTGAAAAGATATGATCATGTTTCTCAAATTGCCACGAAATTGTATGGCGTTACGTTCAACAACCTTCTTAACATACGAGTGCTTTTATTTTTGCATAAAATCATTTATTCTGAAATGCCACAATATCTTATTGATAAAATCCGGTTTGTCAGATCAGTCAGGGGAAAAAAGATTATAATTCCTTTACACCGTTTTCTTGTTTCCGAATGGCAGTTTTTCATACATGCGGCGCGTCTCTGGAATGTTCTTCCACAAACACAACAACTTAATAGCAACGCAACTAGCTTTAAGCACTTCTTATATAATTATTTTTCACAATAGGAAAACATACATAATATATAAATAATTTGTAGTTAATTTTGTCTAAATTTGTATACTTATGTTTGCCGCTTTAACTTATTGATACTACTTTCTGTACTCTAAATATAAGATTAACTCTTGTTGTACAGGCCTTGAACATACAAATAAAAAAAAAAAGTAAGGGAGGGTTTTTTTACACTTTTTTTCTTCTAGTTAACTGATGTGTTCTCTTCTCTCCGCTTACGACTCATTTTCACCAGTCATAGGACGACTAAATTTGGGAAAAACTGTCGATAACTTAATATTTTCTGCACAAAAATATCGGCTATCGTTAATATTTTGAACTGCAATATATCGATAATTGGTTTTTTTTTATTAAATATCAATAGCATTCATTGAAACTTAGTTTCTTTTGTTTTTTCGCTTCTAAAAAATCCCTTATAATCATTATCAAAAACATAGAATATTTCCACCACATTTTTTTGGTTGTATTTTCTGTATAGGAAATATAAGAAAGGTACACGCTTTTTTTGTCCCACATACATACGATTTTTGTACTCGAAGCTGCACTCTCTCGAGATATTATGAAGTTCCAGGATATTTATTAGCACCAATGGAGAACTGTTTGTCCTATTTAATTAAATAGAGTTTGGGAATTTGAGAACAAAATTATCTGCTGGTATCTCAGACCCATTTGTACATTTAAAATGAATAGAAATATTCCATACTATAATACTGATATAACTTTTGTAAAACCTTGTTTATAACATTTAAATGTATGCGTCCATTTCGTGCCTTTAATTTTCCCTTCTTAAATGGCCGAACCAAATAAAAGAGTAACAATATAATTTATAACCTTCAAATAACAATCTAACACTTAGCAGCCATGATTAATGACATTCATGTGTTTAATTTTTCGGTTACTTACACACATTATGAGGATACTGTTTGAAATATTTACATGGCCATTGGATATCTGTTTCTCCCACACTTCCGTATCTAGCACCCACACACACTTATTCTATATGACCCCAAACATAATGAAATTTGTATTTGCGTATTGTAATAGCATAATAAATTTCTTACAACCCACTTGACCTAAGACTCGAGAACAAAAGAGTGCTCGCCAAAGCGAATAATGTTTGACAACGATTAGTAGATGGTAAAGCAAGCTACTCTCAATAATATCGCTATAATAAATATTTGTGAAATTAGCGAAAAACTATTCTCGATAATTTCATAAATATAATTCGTGAATGTTTAAATTATACACAATAAATGAATAAAAAGCTACGGTAGCATAGTTGGTAGTGTCTCAGTATATGATCTCAGTATAAGATCTCTGCGGCAGCGGGTTCGATTCTCTGCAATGCTTCTGGCTTGTTTGACCCTATAGTAAGCTAAAATTTATACGGTAATATTAAAAAGTTTAGGAAATTAAAACGAAACTACCATATTCCAGCAAAAAAAAATCTAAAAAATAATAAATGAAAAAGAGATAGAAATAAAAAAGTTTTATTTGTTGAAGGTTAAGCATGTCTATACGCCTGCATTTCATTGGTGCTTTACCAAATCATCAGTAGACTTTAACCATACTTTTCAAAGGTTTCGAACCTCTTAGAAAATATATATAAAAATTCATACCGAATATAAATTGTTTCTTGCGTTTTGTATAAGTCTGCTGTGCTTATTCTATTGTAATTTTTAAACATTATTTGTAAATTCTCATATGATTTTTGAAAGTCTGTGGATAAGGGCTGTACGAATAATCGCCCAAGTAAAAATCGTCCGAAAAAAAGTAGAATGGCCCCAAAATTGTTATAAAAAAATTGGGGATTGTTCATCGACTTTGGGCGACTCAACATTTTTAGTTATTTGAGTATTTGTTCATAATGAATATTTGCCAAATTTTTGTAATATATTAAAAATCCCAAAAAATATTTTTGGGCGATTATTCATTTCTAATTCGGGTGATTTTACATAATGAACAAATACCCAAAAACTTCGGGCGATTATTCATTTCATATTTTTGGGTTATTCTTCACTTTTTTGGGCGGTCATCGGGCACTGTTTTTGGGTGTTTCTTTACTACGACGAATTACCCAAATATTTTGGGCTTTTCTTGATTTTGTTGTTTCGGCTGATTTTACTTGGATGGTTATTTATATATCATTTGCTGCTAGCATAAATATTCGCCCATATAAAATCATTTAAAACAGCCAAATGAATGAACGTCAAAAAATATTGTTCATGACTGCAGTGTAGTAAGGTTCATGGACATTATGACACTTTTTAGAGCTCAGTAAAGATGTTTGCATAGCCGGCCTTAGGCCGGGCTTAAGGAATTTCTTCTCTCAGTATATCGAATACCTGCTTCACTGACTAAAGATTATTGCATAGCCGGCCTTTAGCCGGGCTTAAGGATTTTCTTCTCCCAGTATATCGAAAAGCGGTTTCGCTGAGGAAATCATTTTGGACTTAAAAGTTTTCCCCTCTTGTTATATCGAATAGTGGCTTTGATGAGCTAAGATTTTCTGCTTAGCTAGGAGAAAATTCTTAAGCCCTGCCAAAGGCCGACTATGCAAAAGTATTTACTCAGCGAAGCCACTATTCGATATACCAAGAGGGGAAAACTCTTAATCTCGGTCGAAGGCCGGCTATATAAGAATCTTTACTCAGCGAAGCCGCTTTTCGTTATCCTTTATATTTGGGCGATTCTTCATGAAGACCAATTGGGCTAAATTGATGAACGGTTATATGAATAATAACCCAAATGAATAATAACCCAAATGAAAAAATGTAGAATTGCCCAAAAAATGTTGTAATCAAAATTCATTGATTTTGCATCGATTTTGGGCAAATTAAGTTCTTCAGATATTTGGGTATTTGTTCATAATGAATACTTGCCAAATTTTTTTAAAATGTTAAAAAAACAAGAAACAAATTTTCGGCGATTATTCACTAAAAATCCAGGTGATTTTACATAATGAACGAATATTAAAAAAATTTGGGCGATTATTCATCTTACACTTTTGGGTTATTTTTCACTTTTTTGGGTGATCAAGCTCTGTTTTTTAGATGTTTCTTTACTGTGACGAATCACCCAACAATTTTTGGCGTTTCTTCATTTAGCTGTTTCGGGCGATTTTCACTTGGGCGATTATTCGTACAGCCGTGGATAAAATAAGAGGTTTGAAACTTTTCAAAAGTATGGTTGAAGTCTACTAATGATTTTGTAAAGCACTAGTGAAATGCAGGTATATAAACATGCTTACCTATGAAATATATAGGCTTTAGACTAAACTGAGCAGCATTTTATTTTTTTCCATTCGGTTTTGACTGTCGATCTCGAATGTTTTGCTAAACAAATTTTCAATATATGTTCGGAGGCAATATCATAAATGAAACTTATGGTCAAGTGGGAATCTGTAATACGCTAATAATATACCAAACCACAGATTCGCTACATATGAACATCAAAATTGGCGAGAGTACATATCGTTTATGTATATGTTTATTAAGAACTCAAACAGAGTCTTCTGCTAAGTATAGACGTTACTAAATTTCGTACTTCGTTACTAAATTTCGTACTTTCGTACTAAATTGAGCTATAGGAATTAACACTTAATACAAATATCTATCACTCTACAAAAGTTTAGATCTCTACGATGGCCTCAAAAGACGATATGTATAAAAATCAAAAGTATTATGTATGAAATGCATGGCAGCAAAAAACTTTGAAGCTTAATTACTCAGAATTTTCTTTTTTGTACTTGTACCTCTTTACTTTTAAGACCCTCAATTAAATGTTATTCTATTCTATCTCTTTATTCTATCTCTGATTTTGTTTTTTTGTAATGTACAGCTTGGGCTTAGAGATGTAAGTAAGTTTACATGAAAAATAAATTATATAAATTATAACTGCAAACAAACCAAAAATTAGAATATGATTTTTAAGTATGAAAAGTTTGTGTTACAGCAATAGAAATCCTAACAATCAATTATAATTAATTAATTTAAAATAAGATTAAAATAAAAACTAAATTCTTAATAAATTAAGTCACTTATAGTAAAAAAGTGTGTGGTGCAATTTACTACATCGATGGTCATACGTTGAAAACACTTAACTAGGCATCGATTCTTGTTTTGTGAGATGGTGATATGAAAAGATTTTTCACCTTCTCATTGTAGTTTTCATTCTCATTTAATGAAACAATGAAAAGTAATATCAATATTTTTTATATGAAAAACATTGGAACGAAACTAAAGTTTTTCACAATTACACAGCAGTGCGATTCTTGTTTTGTGTAGCAGTGAAAAAAAACTGCGAACAAATTTTCATGTAAAAATATATTTTACACAGAAAATTTCTAAGCGCAAAATTTTTCGCTAGTAATAATAGTAGTCCTACAGGCGAAAGAGTGTTTTATTTATTTTTATTATTTGATTATTTATTAATTAAGGAAGGAATTTTAACATTGCAAACGATAAATGAGGAGTTAAATGTTACTTACTAATCTTAAAAATTCCTTTAAAGTTTGATAAAGATTTTATTCTAAGTAAGACGTTATTTTCTGGGTAAGAAGCTTAAAATATTTAGCATTTGTATAGCTTCATAGCAGCTGTAGGTATCCCTCGGTAAGGAGGCTGTTCAATAGGGTGAAACTCACAGGCTTGCTTGAACAATGGAATAACCATAAGGTGTTGTACAAAAGGGCCTCATGGAGAAAATACTGTGAGGATATCGATTCCGTCAATGAAATATCAAGGTTCTGTGCTTATGAACACACATTTTTCTGACTGTAAAAAATGAGGCAACGACGAAGGTTAATTTTCACTCCTTGTTGATACCACAATTAGGTGAGACATAGTGATATTTTAAAAAGTAGCATGGGGATTAAATACTTTTCAGCCCTATAAATCACCGGGACCGCATGGTATTTTTCCGGCCATGCTGCAAAATGTTCCGGAGGTCGTACTACTATCTCTGATGAATATCTTTAGGATATATTTGTTTAGGAGGTTAGTACCGAAAGGCTGGAAAGAGATTAGGGTTAGCTTTAAACGCAAGGCGGGTAAAACGAGCCATTCAAAGCCGAATGATTTTAGACAGATCAGTCTTACGTCTTTTCTCCCGAAAATAATAGAACCACAGATTGATCTGCGATTGATACGCGCATCATCAGTGGTACTCAGCAAGCATATCTAAAGGGCAGATCTACAGCACAAGAATTAAACTTCGGCTGCGTTCTTAGACATTGAGGGAGCCTTTAACAACATTAGCTTAGATGGTATTAGGGAGTCGCTCGAGATACTCAGTATTTGCAACTTTCTGGTGGAATGGATAATTATCATGCTTAACAGCAGAATTACCAACTCTAATATTTGAGGCGAAACCCTGAGAAAAATAGCGACTAGTGGAACGCCTATGGGGAGTTCTATCACCTCTATAGTGGCTTCTGGTGATGAAAGTAATTCTGAGGTGTTTTGACAGGAGCGGCCGAAAGATAGTCGCTTATGCGGACGACGTAGTTTTACTGGTAATGGGAAAGTTTCTTTACACTATCAGTGAAGTCATGCAGTCGGCGTGAGATGAATTATCTTCCTGGGACAGCAGCAAGGGATTGGGAGTCAACAGAAAGAAACAAAATGGACGGCTTTTTGTTACCCAGGATTGCTGGGGTGAAGCTGAGGCTAGCGGAGGCTAAGTACTTGGGTGTTTTCCTAGGTAGTAAGTTTTCATGGAGAAGGAACACGCAGGAAAGGCTAACGAAAGGGCTAAATGCCTACTATGCATGCAGAAACTCAATTGGAAGGAATTGGGCTCTGCAACAGAAGATCGTAAGGTGGACTTACACATTGTGTGGTGTGGTGGTATGCATTGAAGAAGAAGAGTCATAGAAGATTACTTGCTAATTTGCAGAGTTGTGACTGGCTGAGCACCTGTGTGGAGGAGCAAAGCCTTTGAGACCATTCTTCACCTACTTCCTATAGAGAATCTTGCAGCGAGAACGTCGGCAAAGGGTCTCCTTAGACTATCAGAGGCAGTTTTGGTGAGAACAATATTATTAACAAGTCACACAGAAATCTTGAATGACATCAGTTTAACGGAACGGTCTCCGTAACTCCTGTGTGCAAGGACTCTAAGGTCTTTAAAATTGACTTTAGTAGAATACCGGATAGGGACTCTTAGATTCAATATCTACGAGGCTCTACGAAGGGTGCGCGGTGCCTACCGATGGGTCGAAAATGGGAATAGGCACGGGCGTTGGTATCAATAATTTGGATACCGACATTCGTACGTACTTGAGATTACAGAATAAATATAGCGTTTTCCAAGCTGAGATCTTGGCGATCCTCAGGGCCACGGAACTGGTGGCTAGTAATGTAGCTGAAGGCGAGAAGGTAACTTCTATGTCGAAAGTCAGGCGGAGCTAATAGCTTTGAAGGGACACAGTGCCAAGTTGAAATTTGTTAATGACTCCAGGAGAACCCTCAACTTTCTTATGGAGAAATATAGTGTCAGACTATGCTGGATTCCTGGCCTCTACAATGTTGAGGGAAATGAAACTGCCGGTGAACTGGCAAGAATAGGGCTAGATGAAGAAATGTGTGACAGATCGGTTAATTTAACGATTGCTCATTACTATAGAGAACTAAGTGTTAAGCAGGGGTAACGTTCATGGGAGACTAGGGAGAATTGTATACTATGAATGGGTATCTGGCGAAAACTTGACTTAGGAAGAACCGAGCTACTATTGGATATTAATAGGATAGAGGTGGGAGTCTAGATAGGCGCATCGACTGCCTACTGCTCGCTTAGAGCGAGGACCAGCCTGTGGGAGATTGACACTTCAGATTTCAGTACGATGTGTGAGGATGTAGAGGAACCCGAGGTTGCAACGCCAAAGGCTTGTGTGGCTGAGCAGACGTTTCCATGATAGCATTCGTAATATCGCGAAGTGCAAACTGGAAGATAACAAGTTCAACATTAATGGAATTATATGGCTTATTTACAGGTATAGGGTTGTTTATAGGTATAAAGCGGGTTATGTTCTAGTGGGTGCAAATAGATGTGAATCGCAATGGATCTAATTGGGAGTTAATATGTGCTGCAACGATACCTTTTCTAACCTAAGCTAACCTTTAAAAAGGTTTATCAATCAGATTTCTATACAAAATTTCTTTCATAAACCTTTGATAAGTATTATGTATAAGGCAGTAAGTAAATGTATTTTGAAGCCATAACTATTTAAAATACAAATTAATAAATACTTCGGCATTAAATATTTAAAATACAAAAAACGCAAAATGCATTTTAGTTTAAAGAACAATCTGTCTTCTCACATTTTCGTGGGTTGGACGATGGTAGATGTTGCAAGCAGTGATGTTAACATTTATATGTTCATTACCGAACGGACCTCGAAAAATTACAGTTTTTGAGAAGAAATTACCGTACGCAAATGTTTTTAATAAAAATAACAGCAGTATTATAAAAAAATTGATTTGAAGTAAGATAATACCGGTGGTACAAATTTGACCACTTGAATCGTAACCGGATTTATTTGTAACTGGTTTTTTAGGCCAAAAAATATATTGTGTATAACTAGAGAAAAATACATTTGAAACCATATAAAGCTAGCTTATTATTGGTTGGCTTGGCGCATATACCACCAACTCGAAATAGAGAGAAATGACAAAGAAGGTTTACAGAAAGTTTTCTGAAAATAATCAAGAGAGATTTTGTTGTAATTTATACCATAATCAACTCTTTACTAATTTTTTTAAAATGGTCAGTGGGGCCAAACTAATAATAAGCTGACAATATGTTACATACATATTGGTGAACATTAGGATACTTAAGAGTGTATCACAAAAAAAAACTGTATTTTAGTAAAATGGATCTGAATTTATTCACCATTAAATAAGGAAACTGAATTGATAAAAATCAAGATTGTCATGCAGTGGTATAAATCCAATTTATGTGTGTGTGTGTGTTGTATGGAAATCGTAATTTTTGTTAGTTGAGTTTCTAAACTTAATTTTTTTTAAATTACCGTATTTTTAATTAAATTGTCTCACTACCTTTTGGGGCTTCAATTTACCGGTAATTACTATGAGGTTACCAGCACTGGTTGCAAATGTGAATGAATTTTTCCCATTGTGTTCCTGCAAAGTGTATGCAAGTGTGAAAAGCCTATTACTAACAGCAATATCTGATCTGACGCCTCTATGAGTGATATCTTTATTTAAAAACGTAACAAATATAAATAAGTTTACAATGTGTAAAGTCTCTTAACTGTCGACATTCTCTCATAAAGACTCTGACTTAAAAAACTGGGACAAAGTCTAATAGAGTTAAATTCTTGGCATTGGAAACACCGAAGTAGTATCAGCTTTTGAAGGACTGTTTACTTCGCACATTGGCTTAGTTGAATAGGGCTTGAGTAAGACTGCCAGAAATCGAGTAAGTGAGAATGCCAGAAATCGACTGCAGAGTTTTAAAGTGGGCTCCCATATCATACCATTTAGGAGATTTTTAAAAAGTCTCTTCGCCTGTTTCAGAGTGTTTTCGGGTAACTTTGTAGCACAAATATAAACAATCGTTGGGTGGTAATTTATTGCTGGATATACTTCAACTAAAGACACTGATACGTTCTCCTAATCCGATTAGATATTCTGGTATTCAACTCTTAATAATAGAATAGGTGGTGAAGTGATAGAGATAGAAAGCTTAATACATTTGCAACTCTGCTACTTTGCTGCAAAACCGTATTTCAGCGCCTCTGTTGTCAAGTAGAAGCTCTAAGGCTTTAATTTGTTTAAGCTATGTATCCATTTTATTAGTTCGTTTACCTCGCCGATGATTCTGCTACAATACTGAAGAAGGGGGGTGCTGTGATGTGATGTAGTATATGTCAGTATTAATCGCTACCGGTACTGCTAAATGATCAGTGCTATGCTTTCATCGCTTTTAAAGTCCAACAACAATTAACTCAACGACACACCAATGCACATCAGAAAAATTCATGATGTTGATTGCTTGCCTGAAACTAGTCTCGAAATCAAAAACTCAGGGCTGCTGGTGGTCAACCACTTCAGCCAACAGCACCCTGAAAATAATAATTTTCAACATAAAGACGAATTAGTTATACAATAGTTTATTATTTTTTGTAAATTTTTAATGTTCGCGTCAGATTCTTAGGAAATGGCTTTAATATTCAACAGGGCTGCCGGAATTGATCATTCATTAAGTTGACATCGCACCAATGATTATAATTATTAGGTCCTTAATTGTTAGTGATAATTATAAATTTAATTTTTAATGTTTTGTGCAAATATTTAAGGTAAATTCTTTTTAAATGAAATTCAATTATTTTTGGTTGCACAGCTAAGTATAACAATTTAGAAATAAAGCACATACATACATAGATGATATCTAGTTACCATTTTTATCTCATTCATAAATAAGTTTGTTTACTATGTTAATGGATTTAATCTAACATAATTAAGTTTTATTCGAAGTTTATACAATTAAAATGAAATTGTATTTGTTATCACTTATTCTAATTTCAAATTAGTTGCAATTCTATTTACAATTTAGCTTAAACATGCACACATATGTTATACCGTGCACCTCAAGCCACTGCCACATAATGTGTAGCAACAGCTGGCTTAATTTGTTTACAGCTCAATGTGTTGCACGGTACATATACATATGCACTTGTGTACATATCAGCCTGAAAGCCAGCAAAGTAAGAATGTCAACAGTAAAATCTCGTGGTGTGTTCATTTCGAAAAATAAATTAGGCTTGTTCCTCTATAAGCAAAATAAATAATTGAAATTATAACTATGGTTATTAAATTTATTTGGCATATTTATCCAATTAAGTATGGTTTCCACAATCCAGTTGGTTGGCATGAGTGGACAATTTATATGGCAATAATACAAAAGATTAAGTGATTTCATTATAATTATTTTTAAGGCAACCGTCTGGCAAGCAGAATTACAAGCTAGCAAAAAAAAATTTATTCATATTGAATATATGTCGAAACATAAATAACTTAACACTAGAAGACCGCAAAGTTATAACACTAGTTATAACACTTATAACACTAGTTCACAAATTTTCAACTTTTTGCGATCACATCAAAAATGAAATGTTTTCTAATGTAATTTGGGGTCACTGAACACGAATATGACATTCATATATTTCTCTTAAGAACCGTTTTCGAGAAATTCGCAAAAAACGTGTTTTTTTGCAGTTTATAAGGCTATTTCCAAAAATCTGGCATTGTTGCATGGATATGCTTTTCCTCTTTCAGTCCATATTCAAAATGTGATGATAGGATCAAAATTCAATGAGTTACAGGTGTCCTTAGATTTGAAAAACTTTGTTTTTACACGTTTTTTTTAATTTACTATTTTAAGACGCTCCAGTAAGGCAAACTAATTTTTTTAAATATATTTTAGACCCACATCTTAAAGAAAAATTTTGTTCCAAATATAGCAAGCTTAAAATTATTTACATCGGACCAAATATGAGAAAGTTACAACATATTTAGTGAACACATCAAAATTTTAATTTTCATTCGTTGGTCCCAGGTCAGTACAAGTTTTTGCTTCCATTCCATTACTTTTACTCGTTTGAAAAAGAAACGTCGACATATCGCATATCACAGTTACCAAATTTGTGTGTAGTTTTCAACACTGTATTTAGATTTTTATAATTAAAATTTGTATGAAAGACTTACGGCAAAACAAGTGGAAAAATGCTACTAAGTGGTGTTTCGTGCATATTAAATTTTTTCTTAATTCTATAAAATCGTTCATTATTGATATTTTCCAATGAAATTTTGCAGTTATATAGGAATTTATCTGAAAACTAAAATTTGTTTCTCATAATCATTAGAATTCCTAAGAAAGTTCCAATAAATCTAAAAAATAGGTAAATTTCAAAAAGGGTGCATGCCCACCAAAAATTTTAAACTCAATTAAGTTGTTTTTATAAATCCTGTCTGTGAAGACACCTTTTAGACATGTATATAATAATTATTTGATCCTTGAGAAAAGTTTTATAGAGAAAACAATTATGGTGCTTTTTTGGGCAAAAATCGTCATAAATTCAAAATATTTCAATTTTCAAATTAAAGATTGTATATTTTCCATCAACTATTTTTTTAACTATTCGAAATTTTGTCATGTAAGTAACAAAGAAATAATTGTGACAATCGGTTGTTATTTGGATCCGATATCTTGAAAATACTGGACCAAGGCTTTGAAAAATTTAGAAATTTTAATATTGAAATGAGTGTAGCTCAATAACTATACAAGATATTTGTTTAAATAAAGACTTTTTTAGAACTTTACAAGGTATATAAGGACACACAAAATTTTTGGAATCGAGTGAGAAACAGACAACTTTGCACTTCATACCTCTGAACCTGAGAATTATGGGAAGCTCATCTTCCTAAATTAAATAGCACTCCTCTGATATCTCCATATAAAGTTTTGTACTGATCGGACTAAAGAGTTAGAAATGGTTGATATATTGCCAAAATATTTAATTCTGCCCCAATGACATTTTTCTTATACTCATACTCCATACAAAAATTTTTTTTATAAAAATTCAAATTCGGATGTTTTCACTAAATCTATTGTAACTTTTTAAATTTTTGCCCGATGTTAACAATTTTACTTTTTGTACGTTGGGAACAAAATTTTTTTCAAGATATGGGTAAAACAATTTTTTTTTAATATTTTGTTTGCTTTAATGGAGCATTTCAAAATGGTGAATTTTGAAAAAACGCAAACAATTTAATTTTTTTTCAAATGTAAAGGCTTGTATCCAAAGTTATTTAATTAGTTTGGTTTAAGTTCATTTTTAATTAAACTTTCGGTTAAATTATTTTTTATTGAACATTCAAAGAAAAATTTTGGATGTACGGAGGGTTGAACTGACAGCTGTTTCGTGACCACCAAGTCTACTTGTCAGAGTCCTTTACCTACACCACCACTGACAGTGGCAACAACACTGTAGCGAAAATCTTACTAATTCTAGTAAGCTCAATTAACAGACTGTCGCCATCTTGTAGCGAGTCGCACCTATTAATTAGCTTTTTCTATATGTTTGGAACTTCACTAATTGTCTTTTCTTAGAATGTTCAACTATTCTAAGTTCTTTTTTTCATTTCAGTCCTACCAGCGTGGAATATCATCGATATTCTCAATGCTGGGATTTTTGAATGTTTATTTTGGCCAAGTTCTTGGAACAGTATACATTCATGTTTTAGCTAAGTGCCTTTAGAGTTTTAGTAATTGAGTTATGAATTTTTAGTTGAACTGTATGGTTTTTATCCAAAGTTATTAAATTAGTTTGGCTTAAGTTCATTTTTAACTTAATCTTTCGATCAAATTATTGTAAAGCATGTTAATATTGTAAAGCATGTTAATATTGAACATTCAAAGAAAATGTTTGAATGTACGGAGGGTTCAACTGACAGCTGTTTCGTGACCACCAAGTCTAATCGTCAGAGTCCTTTACCTACACCACCACTGACGATTGACAACAACATTGTAGCGAAAATCCTACTAATTCTAGTAAGCTTGTAATTCAGTGAATTTTTATCTGATCAACACAGTATATATATGAACTGAAAGAGGAAAAACATATCTATGCAACAATGCCAAACTTGCTCAATTCAAGTAAACAGTACTCAAGATTTTTGGAAATATCTTTACAAACTGCAAAAAACTAGTTTTTCGCGAATATCTCGAAAACGGTTACCAAGAAAAATAAATTAAAGTCATGTTCGTGTTCAGCAGTCGCAATTTAGCTTAAAAAACATCAAATTTTTAGGTGCATTTTTTTTGTGAACCAGTGTAATCGCCGTCGCGGTCGGGACGAAATTGTCCCACCTATATTTATTACATCTGTATTAATAACCGGTACAAAGGTTATGATTAAAATTAAATGCAAGACACTTGAAATATGCTTATTATTCATTTAAATTAATTTAATAATAAATCCAAATATTATTGGAACATCAAAGAACACATTTACTGAAAAAAAAACTGAAAATAAATAAGAGCTTAAAATGAAATAAATGCTTGTTTGAAAAGAAGATTCAAAAATTATTTTTTTTCGAGTACCACTATTCTTATTACATACATCTTATTAAATACATGAACTTATTAAAGGTCAAAAAGTTTCACGTACCTAAGTAATAGAACAAAAAATTGAGTGCTAATTAAACACACGGGCGCACACTGGGGAAAAAGGCTAGCGGCTGATAAATCATATCTTCCAAATGAATAGTCTGTTCCACAAAAAATGTAAGGATGAATTATAGGCAAGGATGAAGGCTACAAGGTGTGTTAAAAGCTATATTTTGTTATATAAGACTATGTTGTTATATACGTTATATAAGACTAACTTTATTGATACAATTGCTTAAACGTCGGAAAGCTTATATTTTCCAAACTAATAGCCTGATTTACAAAAAAACGTATGCTTGGAAAGGCTGTAGGCTATAAGGTCTGTAAGTAAATTGGCTATTTTTAACACAGTTGTTAGATAAGACAAATTTTACCAATAAAACTCTTACTTAATATGGTAATTTCGAACGTATTTGCTTTGCGAAACCAAATTGATTATTAGGCTAAGGCTCATAACGTTATATACAGAAAGAACAAGGGAAAAATTAACATCAATTTGAAAAATTAAATGAATGTTAATTTTTCCCTTGTTCCTTGGAATATTAATCAAGCCAATTTCTTTCTATACATAACGTTACGAACCTTAGCCTAATAATCAATTTGGATTCACAAAATTCTTACGTCTTCGGAAATCCCATATCTTCTAAACTAATAGTCTGATCAACAAAAATGTATAGATGAGTTAAAGGCAAGGATGGAGGCTATAGGGTTTGTAAAAATGAGACAGCTATTTTTAGCACTGTGGGCGCTATATGTACTTATATAAGACCAACTTTAGCGATAAAATTCTTTAGTCGTTGGACAGCTTATAACTTCCATATTATTAGCCGAGCGGAAGAAAAAACATTTTTTATATTTCATACATTTCATGGGTGGTCTATTCCGTATGCTATCATCAGTTAGGAGGAAATTACTGGAAAAATTTTTCTACGTATTTTGGAGGCTGCCGCTGGAGATATGACGCCCTAACGGAGCCGCAGCTGACTTCCACGGGTCTTGACTGCCTCCTGGAGTATAATACTAATTTCCATTTGTTAAATATTCTAAAAGGAATTAACTTCTTTTAACAAAAACTGATTTACTTTATGTTCTGTGTTAGGCAGAAATTTAATTTGTATAGCAAATATTATTGTTATAGCATACGAGCATACAAGTCAACGAACTTGTTTACTGGTTGATTAATTGTTTAGTTAATTGTACCGAATTTTTTCTTTTTACTTTTTGTAGCGAATTTGCACCGTGATTATATTTTAATTAAACTAAGAAATTGTATTACAATAGGCAGTTGGAATTTAACCTAAAGGTTAAATAAAAAACTTTGCATAGACCTTAATTTTAAAAACGTTACTCTTTTTATTTTTTTTATCTCCGTATTATTGGTGTACTTTGCTTGATTGAAACTTGATTAAAACTAAATTTAAACCATTCTACATAGTAGAAAAATTTTACTACTAAATATTATTGCACTTAAAACATTCGAAGCCTAAAACTAAATATGAACAATTCTACATAGGAGGAGAACTATACCAGAGAGCTGCACGATTAATGGTTTTTGTGATTCAAGCACACTCGTCTAAAATGCGGTTGCGGTGTGATCGCCACCGCATTGCTTTTGCTTAAGTATTCGCCACACCGCATACACTTGAGTATTGCTAGTTTGAGCGAGTCATATATGACTGCACCCAGCACCAATGTGATGAATGGAAGTCACTTGCAGAAAACGGCGATAATGTAAACATTTTGTCATTGCCGTAAGGTTGTGGTTGATCTATTGTCTATTGCATTCAATGAAAATAGTTTCTCTTATTACAATTTGAATTTACAGAAAGAAGTCACTTAAAGAAAACGTCGATAATATAAACATTTTTGTTATTGTCGTGAAATTATGATTGATCTATTGTTTTTGGCCACACATGATGATTTATTGGACGCATTTAATTGAAATAGTTTCTCCTATTGCAATTTGCATTTGTCCTATGAATTTGAGTTTCAACAAAGAGAGACATTTTTACATGTCAGCATAAATGATTTTCTTTCATAAAACTCATAGCCAAATAAAACACAAGCAAGTTTAATGTTTACGTTTAAGTTTATGCTTTGTGTATGCTTAATCTATTTTTTATTCTATTACATACTAACACTAAGATAATTTTAAGAACGATTTTTGTAAGAATGATAAATAAAAATCAGATCTATTCAAGAACTCAAAGCGTTTAGTTTATAGAACGGAAGAAAATATAATTAGCGCTCATTGATGTGTGCTAATATGAAATAAATACAGCGTTGCCACAGTGGCAAAAGCTGTACTATTTAAAATTATATTGTATAATATTTGCTTCATTAAATTTTTGTACTACTGACTTACTGTTAAAACTAAAACTACGAATATGTACTATTAATTTTGTTATGATACACAAAAGCAAGAAATGTATACCGTTTTATAAATTTTTATATTAAAGTAATTAATTAGTATCTTAATAAAAATAAAATTTTAATAAATTCCTTATTACGTTATCAATACTCGTAGATGATAAATTTGTAGTTTCCTTAGTTCCATAATTTTTTTCGCAAATCGGTGGTGAAATTTGTTTGCACCCCTCTCCCTCTCCAAATGCTTAACTCTGTAATTTGTGAACCGATTTTCAAAATTTTTTTTGCGTACAAGGGTTTGCCTAAATTTTTTGTGAACCAGTGTAATCGCCGTCGCGGTCGGGACGAAATTGTCTCACCTATATGTATTACATCTGTATTAATAACCGGTACAACGGTTATGATTAAAATTAAATGCAAGGCACTTGAAATATGCTTATTATTCATTTAAATTAATTTAATAATAAATCCAAATATTATTGGAACATTAAAGAACACATTTACTGAAAAAAAACTGAAAATAAATAAGAGCTTAAAATGAAATAAATGCTTGTTTGAAAATAAGATTCAAAAATTATTTTTTGTTTTGAGTACCACTATTCTTATTACATACATCTTATTAAATACTTGAACTTTATTAAAGGTAAAAAAGTTTCACGTACCTAAGTAATAGAACAAAAAATTGAGTGCTAATTAAACACACGGGCGCACACTGGGGAAAAAGGCTAGCGGCTGATAAATCATATCTTCCAAATGAATAGTCTGTTCCACAAAAAATGTAAGGATGAATTATAGGCAAGGATGAAGGCTACAAGGTGTGTTAAAAGCTATATTTTGTTATATAAGACTATGTTGTTATATACGTTATATAAGACTAACTTTATTGATACAATTGCTTAAGCGCCGGAAAGCTTATACCTTCCAAACTAATAGCCTGATTTACAAAAAAACGTATGCTTGGAAAGGCTGTAGGCTATAAGGTCAGTAAGTAAATTGGCTATTTTTAACACAGTTATTAGATAAGACAAATTTTACCAATAAAACTCTTACTTAATATGATAATTTCGAACGTATTTGCTTTGCGACACCAAATTGATTATTAGGCTAAGGCTCATAACATTATATACAGAGAGAATTGAGCATAATTAATATTCCAAGGAACAAGGGAAAAATTAACATCAATTTGAAAAATTAAATGGATGTTAATTTTTCCCTTGTTCCTTGGAATATTAATCATGCCAATTTCTTTCTATATATAACGTTACGAAGCTTAGCCTAATAATCAATTTGGATTCACAAAATTCTTACGTCTTCGGAAAGCCCATATCTTCTAAACTAATAGTCTGATCAACAAAAATGTATAGATGAGTCAAAGACAAGGATGGAGGCTATAAAATTTGTAAAAATGAGACAGCTATTTTTAACACTGTGGGCGCTATATGTACTTATATAAGACCAACTTTAGCGATAAAATTCTTTAGTCGTTGGACAGCTTATAACTTCCATATTATTAGCCGAGCGGAAGAAAAAACATTTTTTATATTTCATACATTTCATGGGTGGTCTATTCCGTATGTTATCATCAGTTAGGAGGAAATTACTGAAAAAAAAAATTTCTACGTATTTTGGAGGCTGCCGCTGGAGATATGACGCAGCTGACTTCCACGGGTCTTCACTGCCTCCTGGACTATAATACTAATTTCCATTTGTTAAATATTCTAAAAGGAATTAACTTCTTTTAAAAAAACCTATTTACTTTATGTTCTGTTTTTGGCAGAAATTTAAGTTGTGTAGAAAATATTATTGTTATATCATATACAAGTCAACGAACTTGTTAACTGGTTGAATAATTGTTTAGTTAATTGTATCGAATTTTTTGTTTTTACTTTTTGTAGCGAATTTGCACCGTGATTATGTTTTAATTAAACTAAGAAATTGTAATACAATAGGCAGTTGGAATTTAACCTAAAGGTTAAATAAAAAACTTTGCATAGACCTTAATTTTAAAAACGTTACTCTTTTTATTTTTTTTATCTCTGTATTATTTGTGTACTTTGCTTGATTGAAACTTGATTACAACTAAATTTAAACCATTCTACATAGTAGAAAAACTTTACTACAAAATATTATTGCACTTAAAACATTCGAAGCCTAAAACTAAATATGAACAATTCTACATAGGAGGAGAACTATACCAGAGAGCTGCACGATCAATGGTTTTTGTGATTCAAGCACACTCGTCTAAAATGCGGTTGCGGTGTGATCGCCACCGCATTGCTTTTGCTTAAAGGCCGGGGCACATAGAATCCGTCGTACGTTATACGTCGCCTTTTTCAACTGACATTAACGTAACGACGGAGGAGGTTGACACAATGAGTACTTTGTTGACGGATATTAAAACGACTGTTTTTTCTTCGCATGTTTCTGCAGCTAAATTTGATTTGATTTTATTTATTTATATTATTTGTTTTTATTGTTTTATTTAATTTTTGGTGCCAAACAGCAGAAAAAACTAAATCGAAACAAAGCAAAAAACCAACTGATAGCTGTCAAAGTACTCGACGTACGTTAAAAGTTGGCCAACTTTAGTACTTTGCGTTGACGGAAACGTACCGAATGTGACTAAGCTCATAAGAAAACATGTATTTCAACTTAGTTGTCAGTTGAAAAAGGCGACGTATAACGTACGACGGATTCTATGTGCCCCGGCCTTTAAAGTATTCGCCACACCGCATACACTTGAGTATTGCTAGTTTGAGCGCTCATTGATGTGTGCTAATATGAAATAAATACAGCGTTGCCATAGTGGCAAAAGCTGTACTATTTAAAATTATATTGTATAATATTTGCTTCATTGCATTTTTGTACTACTGACTTACTGTTAAAACTAAAACTACGAATATGTACTATTAATTTTGTTATGATACACAAAAGCAAGAAATGTATACCGTTTTATAAATTTTTATATTAAAGTAATTAAGTAGTAAATTAAGAAAAATAAAATTTTAATAAATTCCTTATTACGTTATGAATACTCGTAGATGATAAATTTGTAGTTTCCTTAGTTCCATAATTTTTTTCGCAATTCGGTGGGGAAATTTGTTTGCCCCCCTCCCCCTCTCCAAATGCTTAAATCTGTAATTTGTGAACCGATTTTAAAATTTTTTTTTGCGTACAAGGGTTTGCCTAAATTATTATATTTGAATCTGAAATGCAATTTTTTTATAAATTCCGATGTATATCAGCACACATCACTAAAAAAAATCAGAGTCCACCTATCAAAAATAGAGATTTAAAAAATCTAAAAGGAAATAGAACTGACCTGTTAAATTATTTGTCTATGAAAATTTTCAATTTTAACTTTCTTTTATTTTGTTACGGCAGCCAAAACAATACACAAACTTGTGTCTACCTGTTTCTTTTCACAAGATCAAGCCCGGAGTCCAAATTGTCTCTATCATGTTTTGAGCTTGTCTTGTAGAATAATGAAGTTGCTAGTTAGGGCATTTGTCGTTTCAGGTAACGAAATGCTTAATAAAAACCCGTTTTATTTTTAATGATTATTTCATTGAGCTCTCATACAACTTTCACATTGTTTTTCAGGATGGAAATTTGATTTTTGCAATCCTGTGCATTTGCATTTGTGACTCTCAGTGAGCAAAATAACTATCTTAAAGAACAAATTGAATTGTTGTCCAATGAATTCTTGTACACAAATATAAGCAGATAGTGCATTAAGGAAGGTTTTATGAAAGATTTATTCGTAAGCAAAATGTTTTGGTTTATTTAAAAAAAATTTAAATTGTTTTTTGTGTAATTTTCGGTAATTTGGAATCTTTGATTGTGTAATGTTTAATCTCAAATCTGGCATCACTGATTGTTAGAGTAGAAAACTCGCAAAAGCAAATGTAAAAAAATAATAGAGTACCAAAATACAAAATACCAAAACTTTTGCTCATGTAGATAGCGATGCTAGCGGCTACTTACTGGTTTTTGCGATCATTAGCGGAAATCACTCTTGGTGGCATATTTGCACCTCTAGGATATAGACTATCATTATCTGCTACAAAGAATGAGTGTGTTCTTCAAACATGTAGGAAATACATAGATATACATATATGTATTATGTATAACTATGTAATTTTTCAAATGTACCATAAAACACTACTTTTAATTTTTTCTTAATTTATCCTAGACTTGCATGACCTGCAAGGTCTGCAATAACAGTTTCCTACGAAGGGTGATTCCCCCTATTGTTTTTACATACACACACCGCAAAGTAGTGAATGGTAAACGAAGCAAGAAATCGATTTTCGACTTTTCGATGAACCATTTTCCATTCCGATTAATTAGGCGATTAATCATAGGTCAAAATCGATTGTTTTGTAGTCGATTTTTATTTATTTGTATTTTTTTTAATTAGACTGAATTTGCTAATAGAATGGACTGGAAAACAAGTTGGATTGAAAAAAATGGTAGGAAATAAAATTTCATGTGGTTTTTGTAAATTTTCTTCACCCCATTCGTTTTTCCGCACTTACAACAAGCAACTAAGAAAAGTTCAGGAAGAAAATTTCATGAAATAAATTTAGTCAGCTATGTGATGGAAATCGATTTCGAAAACGAAGCCATTTAAAAGTTGTTTTTTAATAATATACAGATCTATAATATACTACAAATATTTCTTTATTGAAAATAATTTTATCACAAAAACTTTAAAAATTGGATGCAAAGTGTATTAAAAATGGCATTTAAAACTGGTTCGTTTTCAAAATCGATTTCCATCACATACCGGAGTATACGTTTTTTTTTCGTTTTATTTCTAATACCAAAACTTACACGATGAAATATTTTGAAACTTTTTTATTTGCTGCTTAATTTCATGTGTTCAAAAGCAAATGGAGTAAAGAAAATTGACCAAAGCCATTTAAAAATGGGTTTTTTTATATAATTTTTAGTTTTTCTTGAAAAATTACTAAAACTCGAGAAACGCCTCATCTATATTGAACCATAGAAATATATATGGTTCACAAAATCTTTCTTTCTTAACTTCACTGTTTGCTCGTTTTACTAATTTCGATTAATCGGAGCCAAAACTCGATTTCAGTATAAAGTTGACAACTAAAAATCGATTACAAAAAAAATCGTTTTTTGGCATTGAAAATCGATTTTCGACTACAATCGAAATCGACTTACCATTCACTACCGCAAAGTAGCGAGCATATTACGAACGCATCAACTTTTTGTAAATAAACGGCGAGCTAAATCAACATCGCAACTTTTTTTGCGGTGTTTAAAGTACTCGGGTATATAAATCATAGGTTTTATATGCGGTGTATTTTGGTTGCGGTGTGATCGTGCAATTCCTTGAACTATACTACGAAATATTAAACTAAAACATTCTAAACCTAAAACTCTATATCAACAATTCTACATAGTAGAAAAACTGCATTGTAGAACATTATTATATTTAAAAACATTCTAAACCTAAAACGAAATTCGAAACAATTCTACGTAGTAGAAAAAAATAAATCATAAAATATTGATTTTGTAAATAAACTAAAGATTTGAAATTGTTAATTATATTGATCAATTAGTAATTTTGTGAAGAGTGCAATTTGATATTATTTATTTAAGTTGAATAGACCTTCAGGCGAAAAGTGTCGTTTTGAGTTTGAACTTTAAGTTGAGCAAATATTTGGCAAAATAAAATTTTAAAACTAAAAACGTCTTTGACTTTTATTTGGACAATAATACTATATTTACTCTATGCAACTTTGTTGCATGCAATTTTCTTTTTAAGTGAGAGTGTTGCAATAGAAATGTATACATATTGTATTTCTTCTCTGTCTTTCTCACTGAAAAAAAGAAGTTGCATGCAACAAAGTTGCGTAGTGTAAATATGGTATAAGTCTTACATTAATTTACATATAATTAAATCAGGCGTTGAAATGTAAAATAAAATAATTATTACAACTAATGTTTTAGCTCTAATTTCTTTAAGTTATCTGAAGTAAAACGTACAAATAAAGCATTCAAGTTCAATAGTTAAAAAAAAATTTAAAGTTAAATAAAAATAATTACCTTATAATTTTGCTTTAAGCTCACCTAAGTTTAAAAGTTTTAAAACATTAAAAAAATACAGATTGCATCTACTCGCATTTCCACACCGCAATAAAAAAACAAAATATTTTCTGGCATTGCAATAGCCCATGTACTTGTACATGTTCTTTTATTACATATTTGCCAATTCGGTTCTGTTGGCAAAGATTTATACATACATTCTTGCAAACACGGAAGTTTTCACCAATTTCTTTTTCATTGTCATGCAATTTGTCACTTCCTGTACGCACACATCTACATACAGATGTAAACTAACTCACGATTGTGCTTCAAGAAGCAACAAGGGTGTATGAAATAAACTGTTTGAAAAAAAAACATTTAGCTACGAAAAACAAATGTACTTTACGAACTTTATTTCATCTCTTTGAAAGTAGTCCATATGGACTACTTTAAGAGAAATGCACAAATTTAATTCAAATAGCGAGAAAAAATGTTTGGACATAATTTATTACAATATATGTACATACTAGAAAATGATTCTATATTGCCGTCTAAGGAACAGTAAAATATACATTATTTTTTTAAAGGCAACTAAAAATTAAGAAGTTTTGCGGTAAGAATATGCCACTGTGGCTGGTTGGTAGTGATGGTAGCCTGTCAGTCCAGAGGCCGTGGGTTCGATCCACGTCATATGCCCTGGATGTCTTACGCAGTCAAGCTAATCCCTTAGTTGGGTTTGTTAAAAAAATATTTGAAGTTAACACTTTTGTTTTAACGTTTTAAAAACAATTTCTTCGATCTATTTTCGAAATTGTAAATACCAAGGTTGGTAACCGATACCGTAATTAATACCGCTACCGATTAAATACCGTTTAATAATACCGGTATCACTATCGATACCGTAATTATTTTCGAAAATACCGGTATTCAAATACCGTTTCCCTCAATACCGGTATCATCGTTTCGGTATGAAAAACAATATAATACGGCAAGAATAAAACGAACTTTCAAATCAAAATTTTAGAAATTTTCTGTTTTGCAAGTCGAATATGTTCAAAGTCGTAAAGTAGACCAGCTCTTGTGTATCATATTACAGATTTTTTATTTTAATTTTAGTTATTGTGAAAACCAGAGTATGCAAAACATGTTTTCTCCATACGCAAGGGTGGTATCATTAAAAAAACCTGTTTCAACTTCAAGTATGGTAAATAGTTCCATTTAAGGACTTTTTAAACCTTTTATAGGAATTTGAGGTTCCCAATATATTTTTCTTGCTTTGTATTCAGTACATAAATTCCTATATATGCATATATGTGGTGCAAAATTTCAATCGAAAATATATTTAATAAAAATTTTTATAGCAATAAGCAAAAATTTTGTTTGCACTAAAACTATAGGTAAAATCGTAATCTTCAGTTTTTCCCAAAAAGTCCTTTAAAAACTTTCAAGTTATCAGATTGCTCAAAACTACACAGAAAAAAATAAGTTTCGTTTTTGATAACAAAAATCCCGGTATTCAATAATTTTTTTTCAAATTTCCTGGTATAAAGAATTCCCCTATATTGATAACTAAATTATTTCAAAATAAAAATATATATATATAAATTAAAAAAATGTTGACATGGCTGGAATACGAACCCGGGCTTTCCGGACGTAAAGCATACACTCTATAGCTGAGCCATATCCCATTTATTTTTTTATGGGATACAACTTGTTTTAAGTACTTATGTATAAAAAGAAAAGAAATAGCCGGCATGGAAAAGAAATACTTACAACGAAATATTTTATTATGTTAAAGATAAATGTTATTGAAATTCATGTTTTTTAATAGCATGGTTTTATTGAATATAATTCTTGTCTATTTTTTTCTGTGTAGATATCAATTTCTAGATATTTAGAATTAGTAGAAGAGCCCGTACTGAAAGTGCTTTGCCTTGTTTTTTTCCTTCTGGTGAAAATATTAATAAGGGATTTAGACGAAGACCTTTTAGCTTGATTTTTTCAGAGTTGATGGTCGGACGTGGTAAAAATATGGTTCACCGAGTAACAACTCCAAAACATGCTCCCTACGAAAGTAAATTTCTTTTGCTGGGCCGCTAAGTGCCTTCATACCTCGTTTGACCATAACCTTAAAAAAAATCAAGCTAAAAAGCCTAGACGATAAGTCTAGAACATTTTTAGGTGGAGCTACATTAGGGTGATTTTTATTGCAAGTAGTTTTATTTTTGTAGTCCCCACCTGAAATTCGATTGGATATGTTGACAAAAAATATTATGAAAGTTTCAGCCCTCAATTATAATTTTAACTACTTTCCCAAAGCGTGGAAAATTTTTCGATACAAAATACAGGAAAGAATAATAGATTTTCCTTAAAAATTCTATAACTCAGCCACATTTTATGCTATTACATTATACTTGGTCACGATTTACGTGGAACAAAATGCGGTGAAGCGGTTTCGGAGATCATCGTGAAGGAACATTCATATTAGGGTTTGGGATTTCCCGGACTTTCGCACTTCCCGGGAAACGAGAATGAAAAATTCGCAAAGTTAATTTTCTAAATTCAATAAGTTTATTAAATAAAAATTGGCGAAATTTCGAATGTTTTATTAATGTAAGCATTCTTTTTAAACAAAAGTTAATATAAAAGCAATTCTTAAACAAATTTTTAAACATTTTTAAGTGAATTTAAGCAAATAGAGTTTATAGTTATTATACAGTAGGAGAATCTATAAATAATAATTGACGATAGTCGTAGTTAGTTAAAAATTTTATTTTAAGGTCTCCAAATCATTTTATAATGAACTTGCGGTAATGTTTCTTATTTTTCTTGAAAAATTTCCAAGACGATTCTTATCACTAAAGTACAAGCAAGTTACAGTACTATACTCAGATGAGCTGAATTTTACATATCCTGAGCCACAGTCTGTCTAAATGTCTTTGACTATTCATTTTATTTATCTTCAAACATCTTTTTCAGGGTTTCAATAATTGCTTAACCTAAAAATATTAGAATAATTTATTTCGCCGATCTTTCCATAAAAAAATTCTATGGACATTTTACTGCCTGCTTATCGATGTCGAATGAATTCTTTCTTTCTTAGAGTTATATATGAAACAAGGAAAGTTTTAGAATTTGTTTTTATTTCAAATGAAATTTCAAAAATGAAAAATGTCCTTCGACATCGATAAATAGGGTATTAGTATGAAAACGATGAAAAACATAACAACTTTAAAAGAGAACTTAAACAATTTCATCATGTAAATTTAGTCGTACAGTTAGTGAAACGAACTTTTCTTATATATAAAAAAAACATTGAAAATTTTGATAATTAAGAAAAACAGGATTATAAAAAAACTGAAATCAAAATAAATTTGGTGGTTACTTACGCCATTTTATAAATAAATATGTATGTCAAAAAAGTTTATATATTTATGAAATAATGTGTACTTTTAATTTCCCATTTTGCCGGGAAATTTTTGAGAATTTCCGGGGAAAACGGGATATTAAAAGTAGACTAATTCCCGATTCCCAAACCCTATGTCCAATATATTATTTTTAAAGTATTATGTAAAAAACATGTTTAGAACTTTTTTAATTTATCAAACCAAATCCATATAAAGAAGAAATTTGCATTACATACTTGAAGTTATTTCTCTAAAATCTATTAAGATCTTATAAAATTTTATTTTTTGAAGCAATTGCTTATATGCTTTAAAATCGAAGAGTTTATTGCGTGCTCTACTTTATAGACAATGAGTGACAAAATGAATATTTTATAAATATTGCTCCAGTAGCTTAAATTATAATAGATTTTCAACGAATGTTACAAACACCATTTACTGAAAGGCCGAAATTTTTCCTCACTAGTAGCATTGCAAACATTTGTCGAACAAGCTTCGTCCTGAAGTGCTGAATATAACAATAACAAAAAAGGATCATCCAAATCGGTCGTATCGGTCGTAGGAAATAAATTTATTTTTATATATTGAAAATTTTTAAAACGAGAGTACCTCTTAAGAGTGTGTGTTTATTCACTTAATTGCTAATAAAATCAACACTTGTCCATAGATTTTCATGCTATATGGTTCATTTTATTCGTAAGACACCGGTCCTGAAGAACAGTAATTAATAGGTGAAGTGTTTGCAGTTTTAAATGTTTTATGAGTTTCTATAAAGAAAAAAAAATTTAATATGTGAATAACTCGGAAGGAGTTGATCAAATCATAAAACTACATTAGGATAGTTTTCAGATAATTGTGTAAGGCATCTTTTGGTGTTTTTTGGTCGAAGTATTACACATGTCGATTAAAAAAAATATTGTAGCTGATAGGAAAAAACGGAGGACTCTATTTTTAGCGCATGAATCAACTTAGCTTAGGAGTTTTGTTCCAAAAAGTAATTTCACTGTAGCCCTATGAAATTAAATTACTTTGAAACAAATTATTTCAAGGAAAAGATCCCATGAATGTGTATTGTATGTCTTATAAAGAATTTCCACATACATTAAAAAAAATATTTGCACAAAACCGTATTCGAGACCACGTTTTTTAAAAAAGTAATTTTTGCGAATAATACGAAAACTAGGTTCTTTGAAAATTCCGGTTTTTGTATACTTTAATACAAACTGAATTAAACTAACTTTGTATGAAAAATTATATGGGTTGTTTCATTTAAGTATTAATAACTTAAAAATACAATAAAACTTTCGAGCTGAAAAAAACTTAATATAACAAAACGCACAAAGATTTGCAAATTTTGGAACTATCGAAATACTTGGCACTTACAAAAATGTATGAATTAGCTTATTGCTTGCTACAAAATAACACTGCAAAGGAAGCTAAAATATTTCATATTCATATATACTGGTATCTATACGCTACTTCGTCATTCCATTGCTGAACTCACAACATCTTCTAGCTATTGTAGATCGTGTAAAAGTTGTTGCTAGTTTTCCCATAAAAATGTTTCTAAGCCAAGGTGCCCAAAACTTAAACTGTGATTATATTGATGGATATTAGTAGTAGTGAAGTGAGAGCTTATCCACTACAATAACGTATTCGATTAATGGTATTATTCATTGGAAATTATAATTTTTCCATCTTTCTGGCAATATTTGGGTTCAATCTCACAAACATTTAACACATAATTATGGCAGCCACGAATCAAGCCGATTTTTATAATGAAATAGTTAGAAGTCAGAGGGGAAAATATGTAAGTAGGCTATTAGTGTGATCCTTAGCTATAGCGATTTTTTGTCAGCTCTTTTTTACTCTCGCATTCCTGTTTCTTGAATATTGATAAAAAAAATTATATTGTTGAATATTCAGATCAAGATCCATAATATATAGTTTGCTTTCCTCATAACTTCAAAACTATCAATTTAAAAAAGAGTTCGTAAGAAAAAAATTATGTCTCTGAAGCTTACAAGATTTTATACCTTAATAACTTTTCATAGTTAGCAAAATAAATATAAAATTTACAAATATCAGTAGTTAATTCAATGCTTCCTTCGTTCTCTCAGATCATGACAACTAAAACACAAGTTCTTTGTTAGGTAATTGGGAGTGCTGAGTCCAAATGTGCAGTCAGTTTATTTTGTTTAGTTCTAGTTTTCATAACTGGAGAATGGTTTGTTCAATTCTATTGAAATAAAAATTTAGTTCGAACTTAATATTATATATGAGCCCTATAAAAATTGTTTTTTAAACTGCTCAGTAGTTTCAGAGAGATCGTACAAGTGCTGCTAAAAAGCTTTTTTTTTATTAAATTTTTGCCAACGTTTGAATTGCCGTAGAAAACGCTTTGCCAACGTTGGCCCGATTGTATTTATCTTCCTGGGTAGTTACTTCAATGCTTCTTTTCTCCTCTCAGCTTATGACAACTAAAACAGAAACTGGACTGGCTCAACTAAACATTATTTCTTAGGTAATATGGAGTGCTGAGTGCGAATATGCAGTCAGTTTATTTTGTTTAGTTCTAGTTTTAATAACTGGAGAACGGTTTGTTCTATTCTATTAAAATAAAAATTTAATTCGAACTTAATATTATGTATCAGTCCTATAAATAATATAATATAATATAATATAAAAATTGTTTTTTAAACAGCTCAGTAGTTTCAGAGAGATCGTGCAAGTGCTGCTAAAAAACAGTTTTTTGTAAAATTTTTTTTTTAACCCTACGTCTTCACCAGCCTTCGACTTGAACTCGGCATGAAAATGACGGCGGCGGAGCATCTGTAAGAAATTCATCAACTTCTTTGTTGTAGTGAATACGTGGAATATTTAACAAATGTTGCTGTCTCTTTTTTTTCTACTAAAAATGGTTGTTGATGGCGAATCTCAAGGTGAACATTGATGCTCAGCCATATGTTCGGGCATCAACGTCAGAGCATAGAAGAAACATGTTCATGTGAGATAAAAAGCTTAAAACTCGTTTAAACCTTTATTTTGCCGTTATAAAAGTTGTCTGAAAAGTCTCATATTATCTCGTGTCTGCGTCGTCAGTTATTCAAGATCAAAGATCACAGAAAATGAGTTTTTGAGATTTGAGCTTTGGGTAGCTCTAACAGTGTTAACATTTGTTATAAAAATTATAAAGCACAAAATTTGCGGCAAATTTTTTCAACCATTTTTCTATGCCCTTAACCAATTTTGAGATAAATTTATACATATTAAAAAAAACGCTTTAAAATCCTCTCGCAAAAAGCTAAGGGTAGGTGAAATGCTTATTGCGTTACTATTTTGTTTTTATTTATAAATGCAAATTCACTCGTAGGTTTAAGTCTCCGACTAAGTAAAATTAAAAGAAAAGATGGATAGAACGTGATTCTGTGAAAGTGCTTTGCTCGAGACGGTCACATAGACTTCTTAAATACTTTGACATCTGTAAATGTTAATGTTAAGTGTCGCAAATTTTATATCAGTAAGAATTCTATAGAAGCATCGAAATGACGCTTTGTGCCCTTTATCTCAAACCATAAAAATTGGTTGAAACAAAAGTTGTCGCAAATTGTACGCTCTACAATTTTTATAATAGTTTTTAACATCTTTAGAGCTATAGAAACCTAGACAATTGCCAAAAACAAATTTTAGTGATGTTTGACCTTGCGTAACTAACGACGCAGACATGAGATTCTATGAGATTTTTGACACAACTTTTGAAACGCCAAAATGAAAGTGGATACGAGCTTTAAGCTTATTATCTCTGTTTCCGCGGCTGGCCGCTTTTTATGGGTTATTTGACTGGGCTATTTAACCTACAAAAATTTTTTAAATTATTTTTCGCTGACTTTTTTCAGTTTTTTCTCTATAATCTCATTAATATCTAACAAAGACTTTCTTTTAAAATTGTCTTAGAAATACTACTCGATACACAATAACATGCAAAAAGTTTTTTCGGGTTTTAAAAAATTTAGCAGAGACAAATTTCTAAATTTAAAAATTTAAAAAACTTGTTTTGGCGTTATAAAAGTTGTCTCAACAGTCTCAGCAAATCTCATGTCTTCGTCATAAGTTCTTCAAGATCAAAGGTTACTACAATCGGTATTTCGCAATTATCTAGATTTCTATACTGAACGGAACCGGCACGGCACTGATATGGAAGGGATAAGTAGTGCTATTGGACCTTTACGATTTAAAAACGAATGAGAATTTTTTACGTATACTTATTAGATATTTAAATTTGCTTGTTGTTCATACGTTCGATACAACCTTTTTGCATTTAAAAGTATGCTACAGAATTTATGAATTTCATTAGTCTCTTTTTTCTACGTATACTTAATATTAGTTAAAACTTCAAAATCTTCCATATTAATCATACGCAAAATAAAATATGCAATTGGCTTGGTGTATAAGGGTCTAATAACCGCATACGATATCGAGTAGGGATGGGCAAAAATATCGATATATCGATATTTTCTTAAAAATTTATCGATATATATCATCGATATATGGATATTTTTTCCAAATATATCGACAGTATCAAATTCGATATTGTTATAGCTTTGGTTTTGTTTTTCGTGCAATTTCTAAAAATATTTCGGCACAGTCTTCATCAAATATAATATTACTAACAAAATCTTTTGTTTTATTGATAAGATTTTGTCTATTCGAAAAATTATCATTCTTTGAGTGTAATTTTGTTGATGTATGTTCCATGAAATATTGGTGGAACAGTAAGAATCTTGGAAATTAACTCTTAATTATTTATAAGAAAGTTTTTTTTTTGTTTTATTTAAAAAAATTTTGGAGACTACGTATGAATTATCATTGTTGAAAAATATACATATTTTAATATATCGATATTTTTTATTCGATATATGTCGATGCCGACCGATCTTTAAAAATATAACGATATCGATATTTATCGATATATTTTTCACTTGCCCATCCCTAATATCAAGCAGAATTGATCGAAATTATTTATTTTGGCATCATGGCATTCGATATCGGATAAAAAGTATCGTAATTTGAGATGATAGCATTCGACATCGAGTAATCAAACATATACATCTATTGAGTTGTCATTCGATGGGTAAGAGTCTATCGTATACATAATAACATAATATTTGAAGACAAAAATATCTAAGAATTTCTAGTTTGCAAGTTTAGTTCTATAAAAAAAAGGACATGTAAAATAATATTAATAACAAATATTTCTGCAATACAATGCAAAAGGGGCTAATGTCAGAATTTGTGAACCAGCATCCAAAGTTGATCAAAAAATTATTTTAACAAATTGGGTTTTGTTGTAAATTTAGCTGGCAAAGACTACACATAGTGATTTTTCATTAGTCTAAGTCTTATCTAAAATCTTCAAATGAACCATATTGTGGAAAAAAGTGCTGCTGCTGCCGACAAAGACAAATAATAGTAACTTTTATATATCTTATTGCCTTCCTGAAGATAAATAAAAAAAATGAACGATTCAGTCTTAAAACACTTTAATTTCTTTGGATAAAACCCATATAGTTCGACTAAATACACACAACTTCAATTATACACACAACTTCAATTAAAAACACTTTAATTTTAATTAAAAAATATTTTTTTCGCAAACGATTTTTGTTTAAGTTGCTTGTTTCTCTTCATTTGTTTACATTTGGAAAACATATGATCGTAAATCTATTACAATTTGTTAGAAAATTTCGATTCGATTCATATCGTATGCGATGATTTGCTTACTCGACACGTATCGAAATATTATTCAGTACGATAGTGTACTCAATATCGAATGCCGTGATTAGGCCTCAGAATGGGAAGGTATGAAAAAAACTGCAAGGGGGAGGTTTCGGTTCAGTAAAGAGGAAAATTATATCTAATGGGTCCAAGCCTTTGAATGGCGTCCCTAAGCAAGATTTATGTTGTAATTGAGGTCAGCTGTGAATATTATGCATTCGTATTGATTCTTACTTTAGATCATCCCAAATATTAATTGTTCTATATTTTTCCTCCTACCTCATCCAGAAACAAACGTGCTCGCTTCCCTATGCTACCCTGCAAAAACTTTTGTAATTTTTGTAATCGGTAGTTTTTTAATGGACTATGGTATGAGTGATACTTTTTCATTTTATTACTATACTTCAAAAAATTAGTCATAATTTGTTTTATGTATTAATAAAATAAGTAGACCAGCACTTTTTAAGTGAACACGTGTTTGTATACAAAAACGGCTTTGCTGAGTAAAGATTTTTGCATAGCCAGCATCGGCTGGGCTTTAGGGTTTTTCTTCTCGGTATATCGAAAAGCGGCTTTGCTAAGTAGAGAATTTTGCATAGCATAGGGCTTTATCGTTTTTTGTCGGTATATTAAAAAGCGGTTTCGCTGATTAAAGTGTTTTATATAGCCGGCCATCAGCCAGGTTTAAGGGTTTTTCCTCTCAATATATCGAATAGCGGTTTCGCTGAGTAAAGATTCTTTCATAGCTGGCTTTTGGAAAATCTTAACGATTTGTTCCTTTTGGTTAAGCGAATAGTGGCTTCACTGAGTTAAGACTTTCTGTTTGAGCGGGCTTATGCGTTTCCTTCTCTGCGTTTGTCGAATTAATATCTCCCACCAGTAAAGCCTTGCCAAGCAAAAAATATTAGCTCAGCGAAGCTGCTTTTCGAGGAGAAAAATACTTAAGCACGACCGAAGGCCGCTTTTTGATATACTTAGAAGAAAAACCCAGCCGAAGGCCAGCTATGCACAGACTCGTATCTCATCTGGGTCAAACAAAAGCCAAGTGTGAAAAAATATTAGTAAAGTATAATAGGCGCTCTCATTTAACCTGCTATATGCCTTTTATACTTCTTAAAGCTTAAATATTTAAGAGCTCTTAAGATATTTGTAAAACTTTTTATGGAAAACTATTAGTCAATGCTCTTTAAAATATAAGAAGCAATTTTGGCTCTTAAATTGCCTGCTAACTTACGTGACAGGATAAACGGGGTACACATGAATTTAATTCGCTGTGAATACAAAAATTAAATGAGTTCATAATGTTCAAAATATTAAACTCTTACAAACATGATGATAATAATAAAGGTGGCATTACTACGTCAGATGAAAATTTTTTGCTTGAGCATTGTTTGTCGAGATCTCTGTTTTGTTTATGTTTACAAAAAGTCCACGTGTTGTGTTCTTTGTTGAAATTGTGATTAGTTTATTTTACTAAAGTTTTTAATAATTTTAATTTAAATATTAAAAGAAATAATTGCTACAGTAAACGCGTGTGTGTGTGTTTTTTTTAATTCAATTATTTATTTAATTCATCACTTGCAGCGCATCCTTTTGATTTTTGTTTACAATAATTTATGACTTATACGACGACATTACACAAACAAAAAACAGGAAACAGGAAAAAAAACTTTCTTAAAAAAGTGTGTTGTGAATGCTAAGCGAATAATACGAAAAATTCTGTATTTAATGCAAATATTAAATATCACTATAGTTTTAAACCTACTGCTGCTAAGGAAAAATTAATGATGCTACCGTAGTCTGCACTGTGTTACTAATGCTGTTACATGCACAAGAATGGAGTAGCGAAGGACACCTTCCTTATGCTACTTTTACACACTATGCATTTTACAGTAGCTTTGTCAGTTGTACGATCGATCTGTAATTGCGCATGTCTATCAAAATCTATAATCTTGTAATCTGGACAATATACTGTTATCTGGACAATGGCCGAATGTTAATCACACGCGTTTTACCCGAAAAAAATGCATTAGAAAATTTATATTTTCTATAATTTAAATTTGTAAAGCAGTGCTATGGATAATTTAAAATATTTTGTTTCTTTCCCAAAACGGTTGGTGTTAAGTAAGAAATATGCAGCAACAATTTTGTAAAAAATTTTCTCAGCTTTAACTTTTTTTAGCGGAAATTTTTGCGAAAAGTGATAGTATAAGATATATAAGCAAACAAAACTAAACAAAGTCACCTGCAGAGGGCCCTACTACCTCTAGCTCACAATCCAAAGACCAGGACACTTTAGTTTCTTTAAATATATGTAGCAAGTCCCAAGTGTGCCAATTTTCAAAACTCCAGGAATTATATCCTTCAATTTGTGTAACTGCCTGTCTTAAAAACAGTAAACGAAAAGCTTTAAAACTCCTCAAAAATAACAATAAATTTAAAGAAAACTATAAATAATAAAATGAATGGAATAACAACAACCAGAAAATAATGTAAGCCCTTAAATATAAAGTGGAAGAAAAACTCTGTTGACCCGCAGACCATTTTAGCTTCCACTTTCACTCGTGCTACAAGTACACTAAACAACATGAAAGGAAACAAAGATACATATATAATAAAAAGCTAAATAGGAAAAAATAGGATGGGTATATGTATATAACAAATGAAATCAATATTTTGTTGAAACATAAAAAATAATACAACAATAAAATATCAAAGTTGTTTCTCAGCATGGGAGAAGTTTTATATTCCAGTCATAAAGTGGATGGCTACAAATATATATGTAGGTATTTATATACAAATACAAAGCATAAAACCGGAAGTATGTATTATAGTATGTATGAAATTAGTTTGCGTCAATGCAATCACTTGATTGTTTTGTTCAACTATACTTTATGCAATTCCATAGAACATGCACGTATGAATACAGACATGTGTTGCTGTATGGGCTTAGAATAATAAAAGATGTGAAATTGTTGTGCAGATATAGGAAAATTAAAAATTACTTTAAGTAGAAGTACCCACCTCTCACTCCTATACTTCCAATATTATCCTGAAAATTGCACTTTTATAATGCTTTCCAATCGTAATGCACATGTAGGAAACTAATAATTATTTTCCCAGCAAAAACTTTTGAAAATACTTGAGTGAGTAAAGAAAGTACTTGTCTTCAAATCTGAAACAGCGCGGTACGTATCCCAGCCGGGTAAAAAAAGACAGTGTGAAAAAATATAATCTTCTCAAACAGAAATAAGCAGTTATCGAGTTAAATTATAAGTAGTTACGACTTAAATCCTCATATACTTGTTTGCCTACACAGAAAACATTATTGTCTAATTTTTTCCAATGAACAGTTTGCTCAGTAAAAAATTAGCTTTTAAATAAATTTTTCGTTATATTAATATTTTCTTTTGTTGATTTTGTTGTTATTTAATAAAAGTACTGCCAACACAATTGAAAACCAAACACAACGTACGACTATCATAAGCAATGCTTTTTCTAGAACAAAATATAATAGGCATTTTTTCCATCAAAGTGTCAAAGTCTTGTTTTTCATAATTTACTTTTTATTTACTTTTCTATTTTTATCGATTCCTTTATACAATTTTTTTATATATTTTCTATGTTTTTTGTAATAGTACAGGTTCCCAAGATAAGAAAAACTGCATCTATCTGTCTATCGGATAAAAATAATTTTTTTTTATCAATCGTAATAGAAAAATTAAAATTGGATAAGTTTAAATTTTCGTAGCAATTGCGAGTTTGGTTCAAGTAGCAATTAGGCAGCCTTGTTCTATCTCATTGATATATTTAGATGTGCTTTTATATATAAGTATGCATGTATTTCTAAGAAAATAGATGAGCTTAAATTTATGGTAACAACCCACCTATCTAAAATGTGGAAACCATTTAGAAGTGAACCAAAAAGGATAGATACATCAACATTATTTTCATTCCTTTAGATACGATTTTGTTTCATTACCAGATGAGTGCAAATAAGTTAACTACAAGAGCTAAATTTATAATGTAATTTTACAATGCTACAAAATATGTTTTGCTCGATTGGCAGATGGGGTTTAATTGCAATATCTTCTAACCATTAAGACAGTATATATCTAATTTTTGCATCATCACTAAATACGAAAGTCATTTTAAACTTCAAATTTAAAATGATTATGAATTAAATTTACCCGGTACGTAAATTGATTAAATTAAACTAATCTTATGTTTTTTTATTGTGTTTCACGTTTGGCTATTTATGGTCAGATTTCTTGATTCTTAGGATGCAAATAAAACCAATTTATTTCATCTTTTTTCTCAACGTTTCGTCAGCTTTTTTCCGACGTCTTCAGGAGAATTTTTATTTTTAAATTCTGGCAACAAATTACAAGTTTTTTTATTATTTTTGGTCATATTTTTGTAATATTAATTTTTATGTTTGACTTACGATCTTCATTACATTATTGAATAAATTATAAAACTGGACAGCACGAACAATTACTTGTATAATTTAAATAATAAAAATTAATGTAAAATATCACAGGCAAACTTAAAACTAATATCACAGAACTTCACTTGTCAAGTTATTGCAATTGAATATTGCACTTTGGTGTTGTCTTTGTCTTCTTTTGTATTGATCGATTTTTTAATACGTTGCTGTATTCGTAGGCTTTCTAGTGTATATCTTTTATTCGCTCTCTTTTCTCTATCTAATATTTTGACCCCCTTAAAATCTATTTTATGTCCCGTTTCTTTCACATGTTGGGCTAGAGCTGTTGTCTCTTTTTCTTTGTTTATGTCTGCTTCATGTTCTGATACTCTAGTTCCGAGTTTTCGTTTTGTTGTTCCCACATATACTCTATTGCATATTTCTGTTTCATTTCCTTGACAAGTTATTTCGTATACAACATTGTCTGTTTCTAATTTGTCAAGTTTTGTTCTTTCCTGTGTAAAAAGACGTCTTAGTGTCTTGTTTGATCTATGTGTGACTATTGTTGTTTTATCATTTATCATCTGTTTTAATGTTTTGTTTTCCGTCAACTTTGGTACATATGGTACACTGTAAAAAACTTTTTCTGCTACTCCATTATTATTGTTTCCAGTTGCGTTTTTATTTAAGCATTTGTTTATTAGTTTGTTCGTAATGTATATCGGGAAGTTGTTTTTTGTCATTATGTTTCTTATTTTACTAATGTTTTTATTTCTGAATCGTTTGTCACTGATGTTGAGAATTTTGTTAATTAGATTCGTCGCCGTATTTATTTTCATGATCATCGGTTGGGTGGAATGGTAATTTATTAATCTGCCAGATGCGGTTTCCTTTGCATACCAGTCTGTTATTAATTTGTTATTGTATTTAATTATTTTCATATCCAAATATGGTATTTCGTTGTTTTCTTCTATCTCAATAGTGAATTGCAGATTTTTGTGGTATGAGTTTAAAGTTTTTAATACGATTTCCATGTCCGCTTTTTTAATAACCGCAAATAAGTCGTCGACATACTTACAAATAAATTTTAGGTATATGTGTTTTGTTTTCAATTCATTAATAATATCGTCTAATAATGTGTCCAAAACAATATCTGCTATCGTCGGTGATAATGGGTTACCCATTGGCATACCATATGTTTGGTGATAATACTGTCCATCATATGTGAAATAATTGTTGTCTGTTATACAGAATTGAAGTATTTTCAAAAATTGCCTTCTACTAACAGTAGTGTGCTCCTTAACGGTATCCCATTTGTCAAGTATGTTCTTAATAGCTAAATGTGTAGGTATATTAGTAAATAATGATACCACGTCCAATGATACTATGATGTCATTCTCGTCTAAAGTTATATCACAGAGTTTTTCCTTCAGTTGCATAGAGTTTCTGATGTTATAAGTTTGAGAAATGAGATTTTTTAATATTGTACCCACATATTTCGACAGATGATAACATGGCACTTTCAGAGATGATGAAATTGGCCTTAGTGGTATGTTTTCTTTATGTATTTTTGGTAAACCATAAAGTTCCGGTGCCATAGCTGCATGAGATGTCATTCTAATTTTTTCCAACTTAGTAATATGGTTCCCTTTCAGAAGTTCTGTTATTATATTGTTATTTGTTCTTTGCAGTTGTGGTGTAGGATCTTTTCTGATAATTTTGTAAGTAGATTTGTCCTCTAGTAGTTCCTTCATTTTATTTTTATATTCGTCTTTATAAATAACCACTGTCTTATTCCCTTTGTCAGCTGTAGTAACTATGATTGTATTTTTATTTTCTTTTAATATTTTCTCTGTTTTTTCGTATATATCTAGTATAAATTTTTCTTTGTCATTGTTTCTACAATTTCTTCTGAAATTCGATATTCTATTTGCCATTTTTGTTCTTAATGTATCTTTCTCGTTATCATCTTTAATTTTCTGAACCCATTGCTCGATATCAGCTACTAAAGTAACAGGCGAAAAGTTTTTTCCTGTTACTTATTTGCGGTTATTAAAAAAGCGGACATGGAAATCGTATTAAAAACTTTAAACTCATACCACAAAAATCTGCAATTCACTATTGAGATAGAAGAAAACAACGAAATACCATATTTGGATATGAAAATAATTAAATACAATAACAAATTAATAACAGACTGGTATGCAAAGGAAACCGCATCTGGCAGATTAATAAATTACCATTCCACCCAACCGATGATCATGAAAATAAATACGGCGACGAATCTTATTAACAAAATTCTCAACATCAGTGACAAACGATTCAGAAATAAAAACATTAGTAAAATAAGAAACATAATGACAAAAAACAACTTCCCGATATACATTACGAACAAACTAATAAACAAATGCTTAAATAAAAACGCAACTGGAAACAATAATAATGGAGTAGCAGAAAAAGTTTTTTACAGTGTACCATATGTACCAAAGTTGACGGAAAACAAAACATTAAAACAGATGATAAATGATAAAACAACAATAGTCACACATAGATCAAACAAGACACTAAGACGTCTTTTTACACAGGAAAGAACAAAACTTGACAAATTAGAAACAGACAATGTTGTATACGAAATAACTTGTCAAGGAAATGAAACAGAAATATGCAATAGAGTATATGTGGGAACAACAAAACGAAAACTCGGCACTAGAGTATCAGAACATGAAGCAGACATAAACAAAGAAAAAGAGACAACAGCTCTAGCCCAACATGTGAAAGAAACGGGACATAAAATAGATTTTAAGGGGGTCAAAATATTAGATAGAGAAAAGAGAGCGAATAAAAGATATACACTAGAAAGCCTACGAATACAGCAACGTATTAAAAAATCGATCAATACAAAAGAAGACAAAGACAACACCAAAGTGCAATATTCAATTGCAATAACTTGACAAGTGAAGTTCTGTGATATTAGTTTTAAGTTTGCCTGTGATATTTTACATTAATTTTTATTATTTAAATTATACAAGTAATTGTTCGTGCTGTCCAGTTTTATAATTTATTCAATAATGTAATGAAGATCGTAAGTCAAACATAAAAATTAATATTACAAAAATATGACCAAAAATAATAAAAAAACTTGTAATTTGTTGCCAGAATTTAAAAATAAAAATTCTCCTGAAGACGTCGGAAAAAAGCTGACGAAACGTTGAGAAAAAAGATGAAATAAATTGGTTTTATTTGCATCCTAAGAATCAAGAAATCTGACCATAAATAGCCAAACGTGAAACACAATAAAAAAAACATAAACAAACGAAATTGGTCACAAAACATAAACACACTAAACTAATCTTAGTTTAGAAAAAAGTTCATTGCCGAAGGCGTTTGACATAAAATATTTGCTTGAAAAAGGGTAAAATTTTTAATCGTATCCTTTATCCTTACATATCCTATTTTAATTTTCTTCATTTTTTCACATGCAGCCTACTGAAATATCTTTATTGTGTACTTTTCAAAATGGGATGAGACTAGTCACAAAAGATATAGTTATTTCTTTATAATAACTCTATAATTTCTATGAAAATTTTATAAGAAATATTGATAAAAACAACTACAGTAGTTTTGATTTACCTGCATTTTGTTTAAGCGCACTTTTGACTTTGCTGCACAAAACTATTAATTTGTGTCACTATTCTTTAAAATCCCATACAAATTTTGGTTTTAAATGCATTTTCCGCACTTTTAAGATAAATGCTTCAAATTTTTTTGCATTTAAAAATGATTTTCATACAAAATATCAATGTTAGCTGCACTTTGACTTAACTGCACTAAATATGGTTTTCCTGTAATTTTTCTTCAAAAACCTTTTTTAAGTACATTTTGTATACCTCCACATTTACCATATTTTTTGGACGTTTTAAATTATTTGCATATGAAAAATCAAAGTTAATATACATTAAAAAAATGTGTTGGCCACTTTTTCTTAATAATATAATTAAACATATTTTGTCGACATGTCTGATGTCAGAAAAATATAAAAACCTTATCAGATAATCAAGTGAGTTGCCTAAATTGCCTTAGATATTTGGCAGACTAATCGGCAATTTTTGTTATGACGTTTGGGAACATTTTCTGAATTATGTGTTATCCGATTAATATTAAACTAGTCTGCACATTACTGGAAGGCAATTTAATTTCCTTTAAGACGTTGTAAGAGAGTATTCTGCAGATCGTCTGACATACGACTTTTTATCCGTCACTTCTACACATTGTCCGATTTTGTAATAGCTCTCATTTATCGCTGGAGAGTTTATGCATACAAGTGTGCGTAAATGTTTTCGGATTAGCTGATATGAGCGGCAGCAAACAGCGTGACATATAAAAAAGCAGTGAAGTTTTAAAACTTTTGGATTCCATGTGCGAATTTTATATGACATTTGTAATAAATTTCTAATTTTACCTACTACTTTTCTGCGACATTAATACTACAGGACGTACAAGGTAACAGAAAAATCGGAAAACTGTTAGATGTTTTGCCATAATTTTTTCCGATATTATTTTGACATTTTCAAAAATCCTATAAAATTTCCCTAGAAAATTGTTCCGAACTCTTTTAGACTTTCAGCAAAAATTTCAATATTTTCACTTGTATGATTATCGGTACCTTTTCAGACAGACGGACGAGAACTCGCAATCTTGTGATGATTTTCGGGGCGAGTTCGAACAGAATTCGGCTAAAAATATTCGCATATATAATAATAAAAAAAGCTTTGCTTTAGCTGCACTTTTGGGCAGGAAACCACTATTGTATACCTGCATATTAAGGCAGATAAGTACATTTAAGCATTTTTGACTTATCTGCCAACAAAATCGTGCAAAGTGGATTGTGCAGCTAAGTCAAAATTACTGTATTTTAATACATTAGGATTTTTTTGTAAGAAATAATACTGAAAATAGCATAACTTTCAGGCACACTTTTTGCAAATCCAAGACAAGGATATACCAAATGAAAAATTTTTTTCTTATCCTTAAATATCCTGAAAAATTTTATTTATTTTCTCTTATCTATCGCCATTGTGTAAAAAATATCAATCGAGATTTTAGGAAATACTAAGGCTACGGCTGTTTTTTATTGCTTGCACAATTTTCATAGAAATTATCGAGTACTCATAAAGAAACAACTATAACTTTCGAATAATTTATTTATATGCGATGACGCCTTCTAAAGTTATTCAAGATGAAAAATCCAAACCGTGTCGAACATTTTCGTTTTTACCCTAAAATATAGCGAAAATAATAATATAATGAAAATGCCTATCAAAGTACAATGCAGTAAGTCAATAAAATTCTAATAAACTAACCCGATCTGATGACTTCTACACAATATTTTCAAAACCCGTGCATCGCTGAGTCGAAAAAGCTAGTTATTCATAAGAAACATGGTCTATTAAAATACAATGGTGGAGTTCACGCAACATTTGGTATCTGTTTACTCGTTAAATTGGTCAAATTTCGCATACATTTAGTTGTCAAAAAATTGTTAAAAATAAATTTTACATAAACAGAATATGGAAAATTTTGTCAATTTAACGAGTAAACAGTCACCGAATGTTGCGTGAACTCCATTAGTGTTTTAATTGTTATAAAAAGTAATGATTTTTTTTTTGTAGTAGAGCTTTTTTGTGAAACTAAGATAAACAAAAGATTCTAGCTTTTAGTTTATTTTTATATAAAAAGAGTGGGGAAAATTGCGGGCTACGACATTTCTGGTATTATGCATTAAAGACTTTCATTGAAGTCAACTACAATTTCCATTTCTTATTTGAATATACAAAATGCATTCCTTGCTGACAAAAATAATTTCAAGAAAATAGTTTTTAGACTTACACATACCAGGTGACCTCGACTGGCAAGGGGACTATTTTCGTCGCTTTTATTTTTAATATCCCTCAGATACTAAAATTAATTTTTCATTCATTTTTCAAAAAAAATTTTTTTTGGAAAATTGACGAGAGACATATATTATATACCTGATGTAAATATCCCTTGGACTTACCAATGTAAGTTGGGTTTTTTATATAATAAGAGTGTGGAAAATGTGGGTCACTTTATTTTATTTTTTAAGCTTAAAGATTTATATTGAAATCAATTGCAGGTTTCTTTTTCTTAGTTGAATATGCACAATATGTACATTTTTTGCTGACTAATATCATATCCAGAAAACTGTTTTTAGACTTACATATCGCTCATTTTCTGCAACGTTGTCATAAATGATAATTTGTGATTTTTGAACTAATAATGCATAATTAATCGCCATCATATACTGTAAAAATTTCACATAAATATTTTGTATACTCAACTTTTGAGAGAAGAAAAAATTTGTTTTTTCAATTAAGTTGTGTCTAAATTAAAAACTTAAAACTAGTTTTCTAAGTTATGATGACGTTGCAGCAAATGACCGACATATTTATACTAACATATGTGTAGAGCAATCTATTTAGTTTTAATTGATTTTTTGATATAGGAATATGAATTTTTATTTTTAATATTATTTGTATGTAATATTATAAATTTTCAAGCCGAAAAAATGCAAAGTTGCAATTGGTTTATATCTATAACAGAGATAGATATAAGAGCTTAAAAAATGTACATTTGGTAAACAAAAATTAATTGAATAAAAAAATATATAAAAATACATCAATATGTACACTCAAAATAAAATGATAGTTAAATCTAACCATTATAAATAGTTAACCTATTCTTAATGTAAATTGTTGTCGCAATTTTTTGTGAAATAAGATTTTTTATTGGTTTAGAAAGTGTTTTAGTTGGAAGTAGAGATGCCAATCGGGATTGATATTTAAAAATCCCGGGTATAGGAATTTTGCGAATCAAGGTCCATTAATCTTGGGCTTTTCGGGATTTCAGGCTTTTTCTTGATCCCGGGATTTTCTGGGATTTTGGGATAGAGCATGTGTTGGTAAAATCCACTATTTTTTTAATAAATAGTACTTTAATAAAAAATTTCTATTTTATTTGAACATTTTATCGCCCAAAAAAAGTGAAGAATAACCCAAAAGTGTGAAAACAAGAATCGCCCGAAGTTTTTGGGTGTTTGTCCATTGTGTAAAATCACCAGAATTTGGAATGAATAATCGCCGAAAAATTTTTTTTTGGATTGTTTAACATTTTACAAAAATTTTGGCATTTATTTATTATGAACAAATACCCAAATATTTAAAAATGTTGAGTCGCCCAAAATCGATGAACAATCACCCAATTATTTTTGCAAACATTTTTGGGCGATTCTACATTTTTGTTTTTCGGCCGATTTTTACTTGGGCGATTATTCGTACAGCCAACAGCAACAACAACGATACCAAAAGAAATTCGATTGTATTAAGTTTGTTTACTGAAGATTTTTTAGTGAAAGCTAATCCCCCTTATTCCGTAACTATTTTTTTGATATATTACAAAAATCCAGTAAATGTTTTTGTTTGATTCAGTAAACTATTTTGTTTAGTATTTATTTCTAAATATTTATGTAAATATTTCTCGTTTTCACGTCAACCCAACAACAAAAAGTTTGCAGTTGTGCACTCGTCGACGACAACAATTTACTGCTATTAATATTCTTCGAATTTTTCAGACCTTAAAGAATTGTAAGGAGCTGTCAATAGTACTCAATTGTTACCAACAACAAGTAGAGATGGGCCAATTTTATTGTGTATGTTTAAGGAAAGTCGACATATAGATAGAGGAAATCGATTTTTCAAAATTATGAATTTTTCAAATGTTATTTTTTTCCAAAGCTCATATAATTCTATTTGTTTTGAAAATATTTTTAAGTTGTATATTGTTGCACCTTTGATGAAAATAGTCATAAGAAAGTAGTTAATTTATTTTCCTCTTTTTTTTAATTTATAAACAATTTGTCATGAATAGTCATTAAATTGTTAAAAATACACGTACAAAAAGCTATGGGACTTGTAAATATTATAAAAAATATCATGAAATTAACGAAAATTAAAATATATAAATAGTTTTTATATAAAAATTGCTAAGTAAGAAGTCCATAACATCGCGAAAAATCCCGGGATGTATTTCTACATCGCGACATTCGGGGTTTGCCAATCAGAGTCTGACAATAAATACTCAAATAATATATATACTTAAGTATTTACTATTAGTTTTATTAACTGCGTATAGTCATAATTTTTTCACAAATAATCCGTACGCACATATATTTGCTTTCAAACAAGTATAAGTATATCCGATTCCAACACACAAAAAATATGTACTTCATTTATGTGAAAAACTTGAGGCTCATTTAGCCGACCGTAACGTTGATGTAGTTGCATGTGTTGATTGTTTTTGTCACATTGAAAAGCTATGAGACAGAAACGATCCGCACATGCAACTACATCAATGTTACGGTCGGCTAAATGAGCCTTTAAATACTCTACAACCAAGGCGAATTCATACTAGGTGGCCGCAAGAGCCCAGCTGTTTACGAAAATATTTACACATTTAACCTGTCAGCAGTGTTAATGTATCAGGTTTTTGACAGCCCAAATGTAAATTCTCCACGGCAAGTTCTCTTGCGACTACCTGGTGTTAATCTACCTTGTCTACAACTATAAATAGAAACGCACATAAGCATTGAAAGTATTAAGTATCTGTCACAATTATACTTAGAGTATTTTTATACTTAGAGTATGTATATTTATTCGAATAAAATAAAAATACTTAAGAGTATTTATTCAACATACGCCCCCGTATGCGTTTGTGTGAATGAAATGGATGTAATACATGATTTGGCTGTTTGAAAACATTATTCAGGTATGGGACTATTCCTTTATTTTTAATTAATATTTAATTAAAACTTTTATATAAATTACAAATTTATACATAAAAAAGAGCATTTAAAATAAAATTTTTTTTAGTCAATACAGAAATATTAGAATTATACTTATATTTGTTTTCTATTAACTAAAGCGCTCCTTCTTTTTGCGGCGCATGGGTTTTTATTTTACTTCTTAAAATTTGGAAGCTAAAATTCCCCAAAAAATTATTGGTAACTCATTCTTCGATAATTTTTACAAAAATTACAACAAAAGAAAATCAAATACTTCTAAGAGTAATAACCCTGCGGAAAATTTGGTGACAAATGGTCCAAAAGTACTCGTCCCATGACTTGAGAAAGTGAGACTGGTACCAAAAATAAGAATTAGTGAATGGTGAAAAAAGACATATTGTGTAAATGGTCACATATTAACCATTTTCAGTCAATTTAGTTGGTACTCCGGCTAGTATATTAGTAACCGGCACTGAACTAATTCGATGCACCTGGATCAAAAGCCTATTATATAGTATCTATATAATATTAATTGTATCCCTTCAATGAGACTGTCATTCCACTCAGGAACCTGTTCCGTAACTATATTCAGATATTACTTCCAGCTTAAGTGGTATTTACAACATTGAACTATAAGTTTCCCTGTGGTCGAGTGGGTAGTGTACTAGCCTGTCATGCCGGAGGTTGTCGTTTCGAATCCTATCAAAGACACCGCTTAAAAAAATACAATTTCTACAATAAAAAAATAAATTAGTCGATAATTACAGCTGAATTTGGGAATAATATTTATATATAATCTATATTATTCTACACCGATTAGGACTCCATAAGATAGTTCTGAGACAAATTACAAGGTGCATACAAAGTATCAATTAACCCCATCCTAGGCCATCCCCATGTAAGTGTTAGAACTCGGACTGGTCCTACCACCTGGCGACTGGTCACGTGACTTGCTTTGTGCCAGTTCCATTTACTGCAGGGATTGTTAAATTCATACATACCTAAAACCAACCCATGAAATAAAAATTGATTATGATGGATCAATCCTTAAAAAAAATACCCAAAACGGTAATAAAATAATTAAGTTTTGACCCGTTTGTTCTTGTAAAAATGCTCAATGACTTGATTTGTACTATTTACACGCACGAGCGTTCATCTTATTCCCTTTAATGGTTTATAGGGTATATGGTCACCTCAAGATCTTAAAAAGAGAACACATTTTTAAGTAAATGCAAGACACAAACATACGTACATACATGCTTATGTATATAATAAAAAAGCCGCTATATTTAGTTTGATTTTTATTTTAAAGTTCAGTTCAAGTTGATCAGTTCAAAAGTGCAGTGGAAAAGTGGTGAAGTGACAAAGTAAAAAGAAACAACAAAAATTAAATCTAAAATAAACCAAGTACATAATTTGAAGAATTATTACATTATTTTAGTGCAAAGTGTGAGGTTGTAATTTCTATAAAGACGAAAATAAATAAAAACAAATAGTTTAATTCGAAGCTGTATAAATGAAGTTTCTAAAATAAAAATTCATTAAAGTGCTCTTTGCAATTCTGTGTACAAAAAATAATTATATTCCCCTTCCCCACAAACATTCTGGTCCTTCGAACCGGATCACAGGCCACATCTGGAACTGTGACCATAACCCCGGAACCACCCCAGAGGCAAATTAAAAAAGTGCAAAGTAAGTACAAACCAAAACTTCTTTTCTGAATTACTTACCTGTTCAAATACCAAGCTGTAAAGGACGGTATGAGCAACGTTCATACATACATACGCCCGAATTACTTACCTGTGGAAATTAAAAGTTACTTACCTATGGAAATCAAAAGTTACTTACCTGTGGAAATAAAAAGTTACTTACCTGTGCAAATACCAAATTATATTCATATATGAAACAGTCTGAACAACGTTCACATACATATGTACATATGTACGTAATTTCATCCTTTATATATAAGCTCCATAATATTGAAGCCAAACAAAGCCTATAAAATCATATACTTACATATGTATATCTATGTCCGTACCTATTTTCTGAAAAATATACATACAGTTCTTGAGGAAAAGAAAAAATCATAACGGGAACGTACATTCCTCACATAATTTGTAGCTAAACCAGTTTATGGCGGCTCATATCATAAATTCTTCAAAATACATATGTACGTGGCTAAACCAACTACATGCATACTAATACAACTCTGTGGACATACATATGGACATACATACAAAGTCAAGTGTTTTTTTTTTATTAACTTGACCATTGGCATTCCTCTGCATCCAGAGGTACACAAAAAAAGTATTTTATCTCTTCTTTCCAGTTTGAGAACACGAGAGAAATACTGGCAAAACTTCCAGGCATAATTTGTATAGAAAATAAGGGTTGATTTCATACAAATCACACTCTCAGCCAGTGTTGCCAGAAAAGTTTTGCCTTATGTCCCCAATTTTAATAATGCTGTCCCCAATCAAAAGTAATTTCAAAAGTAAAAATTTCAAAAGTAAAAATCCCCAATTTTGTCCCCAAAAATATATTTTTTATAATAAGCACTATCATTCAATAAAATATAATTTTCAAGTTTATTACGTCTACATAATAGTATTATTTTGATTTAACCATATATGAACTTAATGTTTACATAACATGTAATATGCATATTATGCATTTTGCACTTCTAATTATAAGCAAATTGTCAGTATTTTATTCCACTGTATAGTAAAACTAACTAATTTTAATACTTTGAGAATTGTTATATTTATGGCCCTTTTTACAATATACGATTAAAAGTTAACGTGTTCTTTAACGAGAAGTTTTGTATGCCGAGCTTAAGTTAAAGTACACGTTAACTTTTAATCATACATTGTGAAAAGGGCCGTTAATTCACTTTCTCTCTAGGATAAGGAAAAATTTTTTTCTAAAAGTAATAATAAAATTTCAGAGATATAAAATAAATGCTTTCGTTTTTTCTGCCACAAAGTTTTAAGAAACCGTTACAGTTTTGCGATTCTGGAAAACCCAGCCCAGATGTGTACTGAAGCAGATTAAGGCTGCGCTAAAGCCAATTATTCCGCTCGATAATAGGTTACATACTTCACTTGGAGTCATCAGTATTCCTCCAAGAAACTTCATTCTGTGAGCAATTACAGACGGGTAATTGTGCAGGTTCCGGTATCTCTTCTTGAGTTTCATGGAGTCTCAGAGCTAGCAATAACAAATTGTTGTCGTCTGCGACCACTGTTTCCCGGTTAGTGGTCTGAGGTCATTTTTGTTCGTTAACAATAAATGGCGAGTAAACACCACCTAATATCAGGAACTATTCTTCTCTTTGACGTATCCACGTGAGACGCCAAAGAACGGTTCCGGTCCTATTAATCTATTTTGGGCTCCTCTGCTGGTTAGACAGTCAGCCCACTCCTTCTGGCATTGCCAGGCCCTAGGGTATTCATTTTAATCGACTTTTCGATTGTTCAATTAATCAATTAACCGAAATTGAGGTTTTTAAATTACTCGAGCAATCGAGTAAAACTTTTATTTCGTTCGAGTTATTCGAGTAAGCTTTACTGCTAAAAATTATTCTAGTTAATCGGAAAATGTTTGAATTTAATCGTTTTTTGTGCATTTTTGTGGACAAAAATAAAACAAAAAAAGTTTTTTTTCGCGTTTTTATATATTTTAATAATAAAAACAAAAGAAAACACAACATTTCTACACAAATAGGATCATAAACTGATCCTTTAAAATAGTTTATTTTTCACTATTCAAATGTCGCGCTTTGAGAAAATTTTGCGCCAGGAAATATGTAATACCATTCCGCGCTGTCCTGTATTCAATGCAGAATAAAAATAACCGGGACTTTTGCTCACCACTACTTTTGCTCAGAGCTAGTTTGATTTAACTTGTTTTTTATATCACAAAAGAAGTTATGCTGCAAAAAACTATTTTTACATTATTTTTAATAAATGCGAACCAATATTAAAAAAAATATTGTAATTAAAGGAAATACAATTTTAAATTGTTTAATTGACCGTACCTTAAGGCTTTTATAATTCCGAACAATACATTCGATATTTTACGAAACATCTAGTTAACTAGTTGCTCTCGAAATATCTTCTTTATTTCAAATAATTTTTGTTTGATGTTTATATTTTCGAATTTTTTTAAAAGACATTTGAAGTTGTTTTCTTCTCCCTATTTTGTTGCTACATTATTTACTTAATTTTTTGATCATGCGGACTATTAGTATGAAATAACGGTCGAATTGGATATAAAATTTCATATAAATTAAAAAAAATTTCCACTTTTCGTTAAGAAATCTAAAAAAACTCATTAAAAAAAAGAAAATTTACATAAAATTTTTTAATCGATTTATTCGATTAATCGACCTAAATTACTCGAATAGATTTTTACTCGAAATTAATATTTTTTGTTTGATCGAACATTATTTGACTTTAAATATTCGATTAATCGAGCAAACATTATTCGAGTGAATACCCTACCAGCCACGCAGAATAACGTTAGTTTATATATCGTAGGTTATACGTTGACAACGCGAAACTGATTTCTACAACTTTTCAGATGAAGATATTACATTATAATTGAAAAACTGAGAAGTGCAAAACTAAAAAAATTAGTTAGATCCAGGAATCAGCAGTTAATATTGATATATATCTCTCTAAAAAAATGCATTCCTGTATTATAATCTTAAAAAACTGTATCTATTACAAAGCCAAAAATTAATTTTATTGACAAAAAAACATTTATTAAGCTTTTGCTTCTCAACCCCTTCGTTAGACTGAAAGCATTACCAACCACGAAATAAAATAACTGAAAATTAATTAGTATATAATCAGGTATGTGATGAAAAACGATTTAGACACAAAAACGATTTGAAAACGATAAAAGATATGAATATATTGGCTATAGTCCTTTTGTCAATAATTTCCAAATTAGTTTTTAATAGTTTTCTGAATATTTTCTGTTAAATTTCGTCTCACAGTTCTATTATATTGGTTATATTTTATCTTCTCGTGCACTTTTGAAAAGTCAGTAGTTTGAGTTTGGCTCGAAGCTAATTGTCAAAATCGGTAGGAATTCGGAATTCATCATACTCTTTTCAAAACAATCGTATTGAAATCATTTTGGAAAGCATCGTTTTCAATCACCTACCTGAATGTTAATTAATTTCAATTTGTTTATTTTGAGGATAGGAATTTTTTGAACGATTTACATTATACAATTTTCCACGTTTCCCGAAAAATAATACAAAATTAGTCTATTTAATTCAATCCTCTATGAAAAATTCTGCAGCGAAGCGTATCGTACAAATTGGACGAATCTAAAACGCGAATTTTTTGCATTCAATAGTGGGACATTTTAGGGACGATATGACTATCGATATGTAAAAAGTTTTCATCGAATCTTTTAAGCATTTATGTTTGCTAGTACAGCTAAATACATATTGTTATCCTTAATTTAGTTTGATCCGAAAGTGATAACAGCTATTATTCCTCTGAACATCCTATACCAACATCAATTTCAGCCTAGTGTCTGCACACACGTTTGCATTCAATCAAATGATATTCATCAATTGAAACAATATTTTAAAATAATCGAAATATATGTAAGTGGAAAAAATTAATGTTTATTAAAAGTGCTTATAATGAAAAATCCCCAAATCCCTCCTCACGAAAATCTGTCCCAAATAGAAGTTGAAATCCCCAATTTGGGGACAAATCCCCTCATCTGGCTACACTGCTCTCAGCTTTGCATGCTGCATGATCATATACACTTGTGAAGTACACAAATAAAAAGACACTTGCTTATAAATTTTAACAACACCGACTCTATGTATGTATGTCGGTATATGTACGTATATATGTTGTAGCTTATTTATCTTAATTTTTTTTGCACAAGCAATGAAACAGACAACACATTCCATATTACTGGGGGTCTACATTAGCCATGAAGTTGGTACGAACATCATGTCGGAAATCGCATATGGCTAATGTAGACCGCTCATGTCCATGTTTCGTCCATGCTCTGCCACCGATGCCCGAACATGTGGCTGAGCATCAATGTTCGCCATGAGATTCGCTGTCAACAACCATTTTTAATAGAAAGAAAAGAGACAGAAAGAAATTGTTAAATATTCCATTTCTATTGCACTACCACCAAATAATTGATAAGGCAGAACATGGACATCGCACGTATTCACCACAACAAAGAAGTTGATGAATTGTTTGCAGTTGCTCTGTCGGCGTCATGTTCATGTTATGTTCAAGTCGATGGCTCGTGAAAACGTAGTGTAACGATTTGTTTTTTTGCTTTGCCCACATAATTACGAGGGTCACTTTAAAATTTTCTGGACAAAAGTGATCAGCCATATTATGATACCATACATATTATAATAATATCAATATATTAATACCCTTATAGATTTTCAATTGTCGCTCTCTCGAGGCATAATTAATACAATTTAGTAAAACTTTTATATACATACTACTTCTCTTCGAGAATAGTTTTATTTTGTCCTTTTTTACAAAAGTCATTTATCATTGTCGCTTCTCCGAGGCACAACTTACAATTTATTAAAAAACTTGTGAACACTACTTCTCTTCGAGAATAGTTTTATTTTGCCCTTTTTTATAAAAGAAATTTATCAGTGTCGCTTCTCCGAGGCACAACTTTAAATTTATTAAAAATTTTCTGAACGCTACTTCTCTTCGAGAATAGTTTTATTTTGCCCTTTTTTACAAAAGTCATTTATCATTGTCGCTTCTCCGAGGCACAACTTACAATTTACTAAAAAGCTTGTGAACACTACTTCTTTCTGAGAATAGTTTTATTTTGCCCTTTTTTACAGAAGGAATTTATCATTGTCGCTTCTCCGAGGCACAACTTAAAATTTATTAAAAATCTTGTGAACGCTACTTCTCTTCGAGAATAGTTTTAGTTTGCCATTTTTCACCGAAGAAATTCAACATTGTCGCTTCTCCGAGGCACAACTTAAAAGTTATTAAAAACCTGTGAACACTACTCTCCCAGAATAGTTTTATTTTGCCCTTTTTTACAAAAGGATTTTTCTCTAGCATTGTCGCTTCTCCGAGACACAAATTACAATATATTGAAATTTTCTTACTACTTCTCCGAGAATAATTCGCAGTTTATTGAATTGCAAGTCATTGCATTTTTTTGTAACGCTCTTCTGAAAATATCCTGTCTGATCTTTAACACTTCACAATGAAACTATTGACTGCTTTAATTCGAGCTTCAGACCGCATAGTCGAGTTGAAAACATACCTGGACGTGGCTGAGGACACTACTCATGCCCCAGAAATCCACAAGAGCGAAATTAACCCTCTCTGGTCCTCTTTCAGGTCATGTTATGGCAGCTCTATAGATAAGTTCGAGGATATTAAGGAGGAGATAGATATGGAAACTTTAAGAGCTCGTTCCTTTCATCTTCAAAGGCCACGTTGAAGTTCTATCCAAAATAAACGAGACTCTTGAGAATCTTCGCCGCAAACCTGGTACGGATCAGACATTCAACCTGATCTGACCCCTCATATCTCTCTACCACCATGCGATATGGAGATTTTCACGGCGATTACAAGTCATGGCCTACCTTCCGTGATATGTTCACGGCTCTATACGGGAAAAATAAGAGACTCTCCCCAGTCGAAAAAATGTGCCATTTATTAAAAAAGACGCAGGGTGAGGCTAGGGATATCATCAAAACATGTCCCATCACGATTGACGGTTTTGACATGGCTTGGCAGAATCCTAATTAATGCACAATTGAAACAACTTTTTAATATAGCTCCCATTCCTAAGGAAACTAGCCCAAATATACGTCGACTGCAACGAGTAATAAATGATTGTGCTACAAATCTTAGACTCCTAAAGGTAGATACGAAGAATTGGGATGCCATTTTTGTCTATGTCTGCTCTACGTGTCCGCCAGATGCCACTCTACATTTATGGGAACATTCTCTGCCCATAATACCGAGATGCCCTCTTGGAAGGAAATAGATGCCTTTCTAACATCCCGCTCCCAGACGCTAGAATCTGTTGCGGATATCCGTTCCACTTTTACACCTTCTTCTAAAAATAGTTTTAGTGCTCATAAGCAAGCTTCCACTCGAAAACCCGGCACTACCGAACAACGCCAGCTTAACAGCTACAATACTAATATCTCAGACGAGAAAACAGGATATTATCCTCTCGTCGGAATCACGCTCTGTCCTACTAGGTACCACGCTGGTGAATGGCCATATTAACGATATTACATGTACTGTCCGTGCGCTGATCGATTCAGCATCAGAAGCTACCTTTGTATCTCAAAAACTGCAAATAAAACTAAATCTACCCATATGTTCATCTCAAGCAGAAGTTCGAGGGTTGAACGGCCCTTTAACGGCTACATCGACACACATGTGTCATATCAGAATTAGCTCCCCCGTAGATCACACTTTCGAGATGTCTGCTGATGCGTTCGTTGTTAACAAACTAACGAGTTCGTTGCCATGCTACCCAAAATCAGTCTTAATGCAAAACAACCTGTCGCACCTTCAAATGGCCGATACCTATCGACAAAAATGTCTCGAAATAGACCTCCTGCTAGAAGGCGATGTATTTCCGAAAATAGTTCAGGATGGCCTACAATGGAACGAAAACAATCTCTAGTCGCTCAAAAAACAGTACTCGGGTGGATAATCACCGGCCGAGTCAAACCTGATTCAAACGACTCTCCAGTTCTCTCTTATTATAATGTGCTCGGCCTCGCCGACCAATTACGTCGCTTTTGGGAGCTGGAAGATATCCCAAAGGTTCCCTAACCATCCCCAGAAGATGCTTACTGTGAACAACTATACCAGACCACAACGTACAAGAACAATGATGGACGTTTTGTGGTATCACTCCCCTTTAGACGGCAATTCCCCGAAAACGTGAATATAGGTCATTCCCGTCACATAGCTCTATCTCAGTTTCTCCGGAATGAAACAAAACTAACAAAAACCCCGAACTCAAGTCATAATATGATCGTGTGATAACCGAATATTCTACTTTGGGTCACATGACAAAAATAAACCCCGAATATAGTGCCTCCGGCGCGTACTTTTTACCCCATCATGCTGTCATAAAACCAGACAACACCACTACCAAACTACGCGTAGTGTTTAACGCCTCGAGCCCCTCTTCCAACGGAGTCACTCTAAACGACCTCTTGCACCCCGGTCCTATTTTATAAGCTGATCTGACCATCCTCGTTTTACGTTGGAGACTCTTCCGCTATGTTTTTAATGCTGACATTGAAAAAATGTATCGGCAAATTCACATCCATGCCTCTCATGCAAGATTTCAACGAATTATCTTTCGAGAATCCCCTCAAGATCAACCTCTCGATTATGAATTAAACACCGTTACATTCGGTGTTAACTATGCCACCTATTTAGCGATCAGGACACTGCTCGAAATCGCTAAAGAGTCTGAGGCCAACTTTCCCCATATTGCGGAGATTCTAAAAAATTATATGTACGTCGACGATGTGTTGGCAGGCGCCCACTTCATATCAGTGGCCTTAAAATCCCGCAATGATCTGATCACGGTGCTAGAATCAGCCGGACTTGTGTTACGAAAATGAACTGCCAATAATGACCAATTGCTTAAGGATCTGTCATCAAATCATCTACTCGGTGAAGAGTTCTTAAAGCTGTCAGACTCAAGCAGCACGAAAACTCTGGGCCTCCGGCGGAACCCCGGAAATGATTATTTCTATTTCAAGCTAAAAAAATTTCCTGATCGTCATAAGACGTCGAAAAGATCAATCCTGTCAGAAATCGCTAAACTATTTGACCCTGCCGGATGGCTATCCCCCAAAATCATTGTGGCAAAAATAATCATGCAACAAGTCTGGAAAGACGGCACTGATTGGGATGAAGATTTGCAATACCCCACTCTGCAAAAAGGGAATGATTTTCTGGACGATTACGCCGAAATAGAAAATATTAAAATCCCCCGCGTCATAAATTTTGATCCAGCTTACTCGATTGAGCTCCACGGATTTTGGACGCAACCGAAAAGGCTTATGCCGCGGCTCTGTATCTTCGCTCTGAATTCAATGGAAGTGTTTCGTCTCATCCTCTGGTTTCCAAAACTAAAGTTGCCCCTGTAAAATTTGTATCTTTACCACGTAAAGAATTGTGTGGAGCTGAACTATTGGCCAATATGAATGAATCCATTCAAAATGAACTTAATCTGAGAAATCCCATACTCTTCTTGTGGACAGATTCCACCATAGTTTTGGCATGGTTAAGAAAACCTCCTCACAAATGGAAAACGTTTGTGGAAAATCGAGTTTCATCTATGATCGAAAAGGTGGGAAGTGAGTCCAGGTCTCACGTTGAATATAAAAGTAATACCGCAGATTTGGTATCTCACGGCCTTACTGTAGCACAACTGTTAGCAAACGATTTATGGTGGCATGGACCACCGTGGTTAACACGCGCGCACGCTGATTGGCCTTCACGAACTGTAGATTTTTCAACCGACGAAGAAGCCAAATCCATCCAGGTTCACGTAACAACAGTGGAAACCGATATTCTGCAAGATTTCTCCGGCCTAGCTCGTGCATTACGAGTAATGTGCTACGTATTGCGTTTTTATTCACGACTAAAACACCGACAGAATTGCGAAAATCATAGGCCAAAGGAACTCTCGTCAACAGAAATTAATATAGTCCAACGCCGTCTGATAATCGCCAGTCAAAGATTTCACTTTTGCGAAGAATACAACCAGCTCGCAGAGGGACTGCCCCTGTCTCGAAAAAGTCCACTGTTAACCTTTAACCCCTATGTAGATTCCCACTGAATTATGAGAATCAATAGGCGATTGACAAACTCCCCTAGGCTAACACATGATGAACGACATCCCATTTTATTGCCTTACCACGCCTGTTTCACAAAATTATTATTGAACTATCTCCATAAATATTCACTGCATGGTCAGAGCTCGCTTCTATATCGGCTCATGCGATCACATTACTATGTGCCCCGACTCAAAACCCTAATAAAAAAGACCATAGCCAAATGTATGATCTGCGTCAAACATAAACGCCACATTGGCCAACAAATAGTGGCTGCATTACCCCCCGAACGCGTTAATCTTTTACGACCTTTTTACACCACAGGAGTGGACTTTGCTGGTCCTTTCGACCTAAAATCGTATGACGGCCGTGACTGTAAAATCATCAAAGGATATGTCCTCGTTTTTATATGTTTCGCCACCAAGGCAATCCATTTAGAAGGCACCAGTGAGATTTCCACGCAAGCATTCCTGGCGGCTTTCGCAAGGTTTTTTTTTCCGCAGAGGGACCCCGCATGCCGTGTACTCTGATAATGGCACGGCCTTCGTAGGCGCCTCAAACATCCTCCACGACGATAAAACCAATTTTCTAGCCTTGGTCCACAAGGGTCTCTTGGCGCAGAATAGTCTTTCCGCAGTCGAATGGCACTTTATACCTCCAGGTGCTCCGCATATGGGCGGACTCTGGAAGGCAGGAGTGAAGAGTTTTAAGTCCCATTTTCGAAAACTCTGTCATAGCCAAAGTTTTACGTTCGAGGAGTTCAGCATCATGCTGACACGCATTGAAGCATGTCTAAATTGCAGACCCTTCACCGCCATGAATCACGACAACCCATGTGCGCTAACTCCAGGCCACTTTATCATCGCTCATATCTCCCCCTGAACCAGACTTGGCCACTCACTCATTGAGTTATGTCAATAGCTGGCAAAAATTAAAAATCCTCCATCATCAACTGGCACGAAGATGGAAGGAAGAATATTTAACTGAGCTTCATAAACGCACTAGATGGAAATTTCCGAACAAGAACTATGCGGTCGGTGACCTCGTAGTCATCCGACAAGATAATTTACCCCCCACACAATGGCGATTAGAACGTATCGAAAAGGCACTCTGACAAGACCTATCACCAAACTCGTCCTACTTCCCCAACCATAATCATAATTATCAAATTCTTTCGTTCTTATCCCTTTCAGTCATCATGCATAACCGCAAACATCGTCGCTCTTCCACCATCGAAATACAGACGTCTAAGCCGCGAGCAAAACAGACCAAACAACATCCGGTTTCCATCTTGCTACTTACCTCCTATACCTGGACATGCATCCCGACTATTATCTAAATAAGGTTTATCAATAATAAACTGTATTATTCCTATACCAATCGTATCCTTTATGAAAATAATTACCATGCCAATCTCATACCTCACTTTGCAATTCTAAATCTATCGTGTAGTTATAAATCCCTATTGCATCTTTTTTGAAATTGTACTTATCAATTCTGTAATGAATTACACTTACCAATTTTTATATTGAAATTATACTTACCAATTTTTACACTAAACTTATACTTACCCATTGTACATACCTACTTACCTTTAATATAAAAATGGATTATATAAAACAATTATACTTAAACATATTTCGCATAAATCCTCTACTGACTTGGCTCTCACGTCACTGCACTTTTGATCTGCTTACTCTAATCCCTTTTTTTCCTAAAGATCCCGTCTCCCTTGTTGTAGTTGCAATATAGCAAGGGGGCGGGATGTTTACGTACGAACGTTCATCTTATTCCCTTTAATGGTCACCTCAACATCTTAAAAAGAGAACAAATTTTTAAGTAAATGCAAGACACAAACATACGTAAATACATGCTTAATTATATAATAAAAAAGCCGCTGTATTTAGTTTGATTTTTATTTTAAAGTTCAGTTCAAGTTCATCAGTTCAAAAGTGCAGTGGAAAAGTGGTGAAGTGATAAAGTAAAAAGAAAAAACCAAAATTAGATCTAAAATAAACCAAGTACATAATTTGGAGAACTATTACATTATTTTAGTGCAAAGTGTGAGGTTGTAATTTCTATAAAGACAAAAATAAATAAAAACAAATAGTTTAATTCGAAGCTGTATAAATGAAGTTTCTAAAATAAAAATAGATTATTACCTCAAACCGAAAATTCATTAAAGTGCTCTTTGCAATTCTGTGTACAAAAAATAATTATATCCCCCTTCCCCACCAAACAGTACAAATATAGGTATACTTCAGATTTCCCGACACATGGGTATTCATTTTAATCGACTTTTCCATTGTTCGATTAATCAAGTAATCGAAATTGAGGTTTTTAAATTACTCGAGCAATCGAGTAAAACTTTTATTTCGTTCGAGTTATTCGAAGCTTTACTGCTAAAAATTATTCGAGTTAATCGGAAAATGTTTGAATTTAATCGGTTTTTTGTACACTTTGTCTACAAAACAAGTTTTTTCGCGTTTTTATATATTTTAATAATAAAAACAAATGAAACAACATTTCTACATAAATTAGATCTTCAACTGATCCTTTAAAATAGTTTGTTTTTCACTATTAAAATTTTGCGCTTTGAGAAAATTTTGCGCCAGGAAATATTTAATAACATTCCGATCTGTCCTGTATTCAATGCAGAATAAAAATAATCGGAATTGGCATAGCATTATTGCTGTTATAAATATTAACTTGTAAAAATAAAGGTACGGTTGCACTTAGGAAATATTTGCTTAAAAAACGTAAGCACTACTTTTGCTCAGGAGTTAGTTTGATTTAACTTGTTTTTTATATCACAAAATAAGGTTAATTATGCTGCAAAAATCTATTTTTATATTATTTTTAATAAATGCGAACCCATATTTAAAAAATTTTGCAATTAAAGGAAGTACAATTTTAACTTGTCTGTGGGGTACGTTTTTTTTAGCAAGTCACAAGACTTTTGTAATTCCGAACATTACATTCGATATTTAATACGAAACATCTAGTTAACTAGTTGCTCTCGAAATATCTTCTTTATTTCAAATAATTTTTGTTTGATATTTATATTTCCGAATCTTTTTAAAAGACATTTGAAGTTGGTTTCTTTCTCCCTATTATTGTTACTACGTTAGGTTAGGTTGTACAGGTTGCCTGTTTAATAATTAAAAAAAAACCAGCTCACTTGTGTCCCTATAGGTCCCGTTGTGTGACCTGAAGCGTGAACGTGAAAAATAAGTAGAAACCCCCTTACTACGTTTCCCTATTCGGATCATTGTTGAACCAACCCGATGATGAAAGAGTTTATCCGTCTGATGTCGCAGTTTGATAAGGATGCTAGATCCTGTTGTTACTACATTATTTACTTAATTTTTTTATCATGCGGACTACTGGTATGAAGTAACGTTCGAATTGAGTGGCAAATTTCATATAAATTAAAATATTTTTCCACTTCTCATTAAGAAATCAACAAAAACTCATCAACAAAGAAAATTTACATAAAATTTTTTAATCGAGTTATTCGATTAATCGACCTAAATTACTCGAAAAAATTTTTACTCGAAATTGAAATTTTTTGTTTGATCGAACATTATTTGACTTTAATTATTCGACTAATCGAGCAAACATTATTCGAGTGAATACCCTAGTATCGACGATATTTTACTGTCGATACGACGATACTTTTAACAAATTTTTTCAGAGATTTTTTTTAACAAATTATTTATTTTTTGTTAATTTTACCATGAACTAAATTTATTTCATTATTTTTTAAATCTTATTAATATCAATTTCAAAAATTAATAATATTTTGCGCTGTTATTCTGTAAGAAAAAGAATTAATTTTTTGTTAATTTTACCACGAATTCAAATTCAAATCGTTGTTTCTGAAATCTAATTCCCAGCAAAATAAAAAACACAAGATTTATTGTAATCGCTATAAAATACGCTGTATATGAAAATGTAAAAATGGGTAGGCTTTCAAGCAAATTATTGCAAAAAATACACAAAATTTAAAAAAATCGGAATAAAATAAAAAAATTTAATTTTCTTTTGACGATATTTACATGAAATTTAAGTCAAAACAAAATCCTTTAAATATGCTTAAGTCCTCCTCTATTTGACACTGTTTAAAAATCGGTGCAGAAACAAAGCAGTGGAAATGTTTTTGTCCGTGAAGTCCAAAAATTTTTTTTATCAATAACTTTCGATTTTGAGGGTGTATTGCAATTTTTTAAAATGGCAAAACGATATAATCAAGTAAACCTACAAGCTTCACTAAGTCGTTTTTCACGAGTAAAAAAATACACTTTGTAACAGCGTGTAATTAAGCTATTAAGTTATTTAGAAAAATATAAGTTTTGAAAAATCGATTTTTTAAAAAGCATGGCAAGTATTGTTTTAAATCATAAAGGAATTAAAAATTTTTTACTTGCTTTTCTACTAATTATCTGCATATTTTTAATATAGATTCTTTTGAAGCAAAGAAAATGTAGTTCCTTAAAAAGTACTTCCAATTTTTTTACTGGGTTGATATTAATTTTAAATATTAATAATCTCTTACAGTGTAATTCGTATCGGTATTGGAATCGGTATCGGTGATATTTATTTTTAAATATCGGTATCAAATCGGCAAAACGGCGTATCGTTACATCCCTACAAAATACATAAAGGAACATTGTTTGTATTTCGCACTTATGCGATTTGGTTTTCGTTTCACACCAAATATTCCCAATGACCTGATTTCTACAAAAAATGCTTAATATAAAAATTAAACAACAAAAGCATACATCCTGGTGATAGCGAAAAATATACCCAGCCAGCAATAGCACTGTAAAAATTCCTGTGCGTATTTTACTGAAATCACCCTTTTCTGTAGGTAGTGCGTGCATTCAATGCATTTGTTGTTGTCAAATTAGCAAACAAAATTCTTGATAAATAAAAAAGACCATCAGTTTATAATTTCTATGCAGCTGTTGGTGACTTTGTTTTGACCTGTTTTGCACAAAAAATTGGAAAATATAAATTCCATTTACAAAAAAGAAATAAAACATGCACACTTGCTGGAAAAAAGGATTAATGAATATGACGCGATGGCTTTTCCCGCAATTAGTGTGATTGAAATTAGAAGAAAAAATCTTAACTCACATTTATGAATGAAGTGATCAATGTATTTCAAGCCTTGCTGATAAATATATCAGTTTCAGTGTGACTTAATAGGAATACTCAAAACTAGTTTTGTTAGAATAATCTATTTAAAAATTCTATGGTGGAGTTCACGCAATATTCGGAAACTGTTTACTTTTTAAATGAAATTAAAAGCAGCTCAAATGAATTGGCTCATTGGAAGGAACTCTACTCTAAGCCTAGATTGTAAACTTCTTCTATACAAATCCATTCTAAAACCAATATGGTCCTACAGAATCCAGTTATAGGGCACTGCCTCGGCATCAAATGTAGAAAAAATTCAAAGGCAACAAAATAAAATACTCCGTACGATTACAGCAGCCCCATGGTATGTCAGAAACAAGCGAATTCATAAAGACTAGATGTGCCGCCAGTTAAGACAGCGTTTTCTAAACACGTGACAAGGTACATAAAAAGACTTGAGTTGCACCCAAATCCCCTAGCCCGAAACATCCTTAACTTTAGAGGCCTCACTCGGCTGAGAAGGAGGGACACTCTTGCTCTCAGCCGAGCACGAGAGACGTAAACAACCAACCACTAAAACAAATGTTTTTGTCTGGCACTGGCTGGACTTAAAAATTAAAATTTTAGAGTTAAGATTTGATTACTTATTGCTAGTTCAATTTTATTAAAGATACAATAAATAAATATAGCCGAAAAAAAAATCTCCATATATTTTGATGTCAAAAATTTGTTAAAATAAATTTTACAGCAATAAAATATATAGAAAATTTTACCAATTTAACGCGTAAACAGTTACCGAATGTTGCATGAACTCCACTAATATTAAGTTGTGTTATTATAGTACAAGAGAACTAATATTTTGTAATATGTAAAGTAATAAAATATATCGAGTAAATATATGTATATGTACCCTGCGGAAAATTTGTGTCAATTGTTCCAAAAGTACCTGTGCTATGACTTGTGAAAATAGGAATGTTCCGCGCCCGGTCAAACTAGACACCCTCTCTTAACAGATATTAATATTCCAAAACTGTGTAAAAATTAAAAAATATTGTCTTCGTTTTCTTGTATTTATAAATATTTATATCCATATTTGCGAAAGTTTTAATTAAATTTTTGTAATGGATTTGTAAATTTAAAAATTGCATTTCAGGTGTAAATGCCAATTTAATTGCATTTATTAAAAACAAAATAGTGGAGTTCAGTGTTTGAGGCAAATAGTCTTGCGAAAGTGCAAATACAAGCTACCGTATTTTTTTTCATGAAATATATCAACAAAATGTGCTATGATTTAACGCTACAGTAATTTGTATATTCACTTTCGCAAGACTATTTGCATCAAACACTGAGCTCCGCTAATTTTCTTCACACTACATTACTTGCAGTTACTTTTTTAGGCTTTGGTGGAATGAAATCAGATGACGATTGGTTTGGTTGTCAAAAGAAAAAATCAAATAAAAATAAAATATAAATAAATTTCATATTGAATAAAATTCAATAGCGAAAACAAATAAAATAAAAAAGCTGTAAACATTTAATTAAAACATAATTAAATCCAGATGAGTGAGTATGAGCGGGAGGGTTTTATGGAAACTAAATGAACTCCTACTTTCCTTGGAACTATATCCGAAACCAGTTTTATAGAAACTACTACTGGCACAATTCTTTAGATCAGTCTAGTGACCCATCATAAAATGTCTAAAAGGTATCAATTGCTCCCTTCTATGACAAAGCCATGTTAAAGTGATACGTCCCTTCCATGCAAAATGTTAGAACTCGAACCGGTCCCTATCCGCTAAGTACTAGTCATGCGACAGGTTCTGTGTCAGTTCCCTTCCCCCTAGGATAGTTACAAATTTTTTTACAGTCAAGCATTATTAAATCGCGCTTGCCATCCTTGTCATGCAATCTGTTGAACAGCAAATAAAATACTCCTGTAAATACTTATGAGTATACGAATAAATACTTGAAAGTATTTTTATACTTGTGTGTATGATTGTAGCTGATACAGAGTATAATTTTACTTATAGTCGTTTGTGCTGCGTAGTTTAAACAATCTGTATGCACATAATCGTTGGTTGTTTGTATTTATACATATTCCGCTTAAGCTTGAAGATTATTTTTGGGTATGAGTATGGTTTTTATTTTTAATTGTACGCATTTATTGTTATTTGACAGCCAATACCCAAAGAGTACTTAAAATAATACTTATGTCATTCTCTGTTACCAGTCCCGAAATATCCCGAGATGTCGGGATTCGGGATTTCCCGTTTTTCATCCCTACTTGTAAGTCATTGCATGTCTATGGTTACTTTGTGCTATCGTTGTTCAACAAGACGAGAACAGGACGTTTTTCAACAAGGCGATCGCCTCATAAACATGTAAACCCAAGTTCAAGACCGAAATATTACATGTTACTGAATTGTAAAATATAAATTTGGGTATAAACGACGCATCGTTTGAATATTAAAATTGTTTTTGATAAGTCGGAAGTTATTATTATTCGGCTTAAGCTCAATAATTGAATTAATGTAAATTCAAATTATTTTTAAGAGTGGAATATTAGAATATCTAATCAGACTGGCAGAACGGATTAGTACTACTAATTTTGACAACCGCTACGCTGTCATCATCAGCATCCTTTGTTCGATTTTACCACGTTTTTGATAGTTAAGATTACTAATTAAATTTTGAACAGTTTTTGTGGTTAAAATTACCAATTGAAAATGATAAAAAAGAAAATAGTTATTTTAAAAAAATTACTGTACTTCAGTCCAGCAAGTCACCACATGTCTATAATGTTTGCTTGCGATGACATAAAATGACACACTATGTACGTAGCATAACTTCTAAATAAGCAAATTTTCTTGTTTTAAGTAAACAATATTTCCTGTAGTAACCTTATAATATAATTCGAAATTGGCTTTCGGTCAGTCGCAAATTAATCAATATGGGGACATATAAAATTGTTTAAACATCATAGAAATATGCTGATTGCAAAAAAAATACATGATTTAAAATTATTTATTTATAAATAGCACCATTTGTAAAATTTTCTTAAATTGACTTAAGTTCTTTTGTGAAAAGCCCATAGCTATATGTATAGTTCAACTTCTACAACTTGCACTGTTATATCTGAAATCCATCTACAAGTTGAAGTAAGTCTTTCGGCAGAAATTGTAATGCACACATAGGAGCTCATAAACTTATTCCATAGCTTAAAAACCTTGGCCATCCTGCACAATCGGGCGATCTGCCAATTATGAAATATGTGCTAAAACAGCATTGTAGTGTGGACTAAAAATGCTACTGTGTAAGAAATTTTTTGGCAAGTTGTGTGATTTGGAAAAGTTTATGAAAATTTTTAATAAAATGATAGTTTCCATGCGATTATGTGTATACACAAAACAAACAGATGGTTTTGCATCATTTTTGTATAATAGTGTGCCAGCTGCAACGTCATTTGGAGGAGTGCTGTCTGGCGGTAATTGCCTGGATAGTTTTGGCAACACTGACAGATAGCAGATAAGTACTGATCGTTGAAACAGGAAACTTGTCAGGCAAAATTAAGTTTGTCGGCGATTGGTCGGCTATTTACAACGAAAATAAAAATAAACAACAAAAAAAGAACAACAAGCGCCCAACAGTGAGTTGTACATACACTCTTAAACATTACTTCAAATTTAGGATCATATATTGTCTAATTTTGTTTTGAAAATTTCTCCTTGTCTAAAATTACATCGATTTTGTAGTAACTACAAAATCGATGTAAAATATTTATTAAAGAAAAACCTTTCAAATTAAACATGTTTAGTCCAAGTGGAAAAAATTTAACATAAAGTATAATACGGCTGTGGCTAAATGGTAGATACGTCAGACTATCAGTCAGGAGGTCGCGGTTCAAACCTGCACACAGCCAATCACTTTTTTTAGTAAGAACATTTTGTTCAAAAATAATGCGTCTGTAATTTTAGGTCGATAATAATCGGTAATCAAAAAAGTGTTTTAGAGTGTATCAACAAACATTAAGCCTTATTGTAAGCTAGCAAAACATTTGCTCAGAAAGTGTGTATGAATGTGTATTATATGTATGAAACATACCCACATACATTATCTGTTGTACTAACAATTATCCTAAAATAGCTGTGGTAAACATGTAAATTTTTCATTCATTGCAAAACACTATGTGACTCTTACTGTTAAGTACGAAGAGAATGAATGCTTGGAATAAAATCATACATTATCAGTTACACTCATTCTATAATTTATAGTTATAGTAACTGGTATGTAGCTGTTATATTTGTTTTAGCAATGCTTTCAGGTATAGTGTTGCACGTCTTTAGTACGAATAATACCCCGAGACAAAATCGAACTGCGTAGAATCAATATCAAATATCAAAAGACCCAAAAAGAGTTCTTAGGCTATTGGTTATTTATCTTATTTTAGTGTTGTTTATGTTTAGTGCCTGGCTGAACTTCAGTCGCGATTGCTGATTACCTAATATGGGCATGTCGAAAATAGAGCTCGCTGAGTACCGATTTTCTTTCTAGTTAGATGACCGGGCTCGAGAATTTTCGACTTCGCAGAGCATATAAAATGTGTGTTATTAAAAAAATTTGTAAGCGTTTGCAAAGATCTTGAGTGGGCTAACTCCATTCTGGCCATTCTATTAGCAAATAAAGAAAGTTTTATGCTACAAATTTCAATAAATATTTTATAATGTAAATTTAGTCCATGAGATTATTAATACTTAAAATTGATATTAACCAGAGCTGTGAAAGATTGCAATCAATTTAATTGCAATCACATGATTTCATGTTAATGATAGCTAGTTTTTGATCGCAATCACAATCGTAAATTTGATTTCATTATTTCGATTTGAAATCATGAAATCATTTCAATAAAAATGATTGCAATCAATTTATTGAAATTAGTTTCTATATTAATTGATTACAATCCAATTTGATCGCCATCAATTGATTGCAATCAAATCTAGGGATTGCAATCAAAATTAAATCAGAATCACAATCATCGTTCTCTTCAAATGATACTCATTCTTCTAGAAATAAAGCTTACTCTGATAATTAAAAAAAACTACATGAAGTGGCTAATAAATCTTGGTTTTGGCATGCTTTTTATACTATTTTGTTGGACATACACTATAGTAATGATGTCAGGGAAACTGATTGAAATCACATGATTTCAACAATATTTGATTGCAATCAAATTGATTGCAATCAAATATTTGATATTAACCCAGTAAAAATATTGGAAGTAATTTTTAAGAAACCACATTTTCCTTGCTTACAAAGAATATTAAAAATATTAAAAATATGCAATATAATTAATATAATAAAGTAAAAAATTATTTATTAGGTCATATAAAAATGTCTAGTTTCTTCATGATTGAAAAAAACTACTCGCCATGCTTTTTAAAAAAATCGGTATTTTAAAGGACATATATGAACTAATATTCTTCTAAATTCATGAATAAATATAAACTTTTATAAGAAGAATAAACCGCTCTTAAATTTACATGAAAATACAGTTTTGCGATTAAATTCGCATAAAAAGGAACAAGTTACGAAAATGGAAAAATTATTTATCATTTTTTCTTTGAGGAAAATATCATTGTAAAACGCCAAAAAAGAAATTTTTCTTAACGTTGCTTCCAATTCGATGATTGGTAATCAAAAAAGATAAATTCTTGCAATGGCCAATTATTTAAATTTGCACCACTTCCGGATCGTACATTCTACATTTTCATGATTTCTGTGGTGTGTATATTTTTGATGTAAAAAAAACAACGAATAAAATATTATTAATATTGAAGAACTAATTTATTAAGCTTTAGGTCTTTTTATAAAAATCAACAATATTTTATTTCACTAAATATTAATATTTAAAATTGATATTGATAAGATTTAAAAAAACAACCCAGTAAAATATGTTAATTTTTTTAAACCCCAAGGCAATAAAGCGCATAATAATCCGCTTTAAAGGAAGAGCTTATTTCGGAGCAGTGAACTTATATAAAAGAATATATACAAAAAAAGTTGATTTTTCACTGATTGCACAATGCAGGTTTTTAAGTGAGAAAGTTCCATATATTTACAATTTAAATGCTGAAAATAATGATGATTTTGAGCGCTTCAAAAAGCGCTTTTTGTATCATAAGTGTAGTATTCCAAACAGGGAACTCACTACTTTTATTCTCTGATAGCAAAAACCTGCTCTTTTTCAAGCAATTATTTTACTGGGAACGGATTGAACTTAATTCATGGCAAAATTAACAACAACAAAAATTATTTGCTTAGAAATATATGAAAAAAATTTTAAAGTGTCGCCGTTGCCGATATATCGGAAAATCCCTAGCTCATTACCTTTTTGCTTCTAGAATACCTTAAATTTTTTTTTAGCGATTTTTAAATAAATTTATTCCTGTAAATATTTCATTCACGTTAAGAAATTGGTTAAAACTTCAAACAAATAACTTAAAAATTCCCTAGTGTATTTGTGAAGTCCAATGAGAAAAAGTTGTTAAGCCCTTGTAACTACATACATATTACTTCACCGCGGGGGAGTCTTAAAATTATTTTTAAAAAATTTTCTGATTTTAAAGTTTTTAGAATAATAAACTTTGTGAAAACAATATAACTGTTATTATTGTGTCTTACACTTTACGTTTTCTTTAAGTACTTCGGTCTAAAACAATAGCCAACATAATAACAAAAAAAACAGTAGCAATAAGAAATAAGCCCAGGGCTTTTGGTGTAAGTAACAAAGACAGCACTAAAATTCACTACAAAAAGAAAACAACAACAAAACCTAATATGAAATGTAGAAAAAAGGGTTAACATTTTATTTACCATTGTAGTTGTTATTTTTATTGTCGTCTTTGTAGTTGCTTTAAATATAAACCAAGTTGTCTATATTTATGCTACACTTGAGTTTATTTTCTTTTTTCATTTGTTTGTTTGCTTTCTGTGTGAAAAAGTTAATTAATTTGTAAAGTTGTACGAAAAACAACGTTGAACGAGTGTTGACATCAAGTAAAAAAGCAACAAAAAGCGAAAATGTTAAAACAATCTTAAGTCCAATTTTATTTGCATGATTTTAATGAACTATTTACTTTTCTGGTTCGTTAATTATTAAAACCCCAAAGTGGAAATAGGATTGTCCTGCAATATTGAATTCGATGTAAGGTAAAAGTCGCATTGGTTTGCTTAAAGTTTAAAGGAAAAACGAAATTAGTATGTAAGAGCTCAGTAGAGCTGCTAAGCAAAGAATTTTCTTTACATACTAAAATAGAACCTTAAAAAGAGTTCATAACTTAAATAAATTTATGTAAGTTAATTTTATACATCATTTGATATGCATTAACAAGCAATTTTGCACATTCCTAGAGAAACAAGTCGTCCGATATTGAAGGCCAACCTCCTTTCCTTCAGTATATAATAATATGCTGTGGTACAAATTTCAACAGGTTATCCATAAAATCGAGCCAGTCCAGTATAAGGACTTGGTTGTTGTTGTATTAGATATACCTATGTATTTTAGCGCTAAAATAGTGCAGGCTTTTTGGCAGTTTTTATTATTCATCGATACGTAATGAGGCTGCAATCGTAAGTTAAAAAAAAGTTTTGTGAAGGATTTGAAAATGAAGAATACCTGTATTCTTACCTTTTTTTGATATATTCACTCGAATTTTCTTACTTATTTTTTAACATGATTATATAAAATGATGAAAATTTTTGCTAAACAATGACTACTGCTTCTTGTTTTATAACTTTCCATTTCAAAACAGAGCATTGCAAAATGTACAATGGTTTATTATGGCTCGTTTAATTTGAACCTGTGTGTAGTTTCGAATAGCTATTTCAAATATTCCATTATTTTATTTAATTTTAACTTTCTTTAATTCAATATAGAGTAATTTCAAACATTTTCGACACGATCTAATTTTCATCTTCTCCGATTTTATTGAAATTCAACATATATATTCTTCTCTTGTGTACGCATCACATGGCGAAAGGATTAGTGCGATACCTCTTATAATTTATATTTCATAGCCGCTTAAACTTGGGTATCTCAGCCATTTTTAAGAAAAGTTCGTCTCATTGAAGATTGAATAACTTTCCATATCATTCGAAAGTCTTTAGCCTGCTATTAACAAGTATTGATTAAAAACTGCATAGCACAGCTTCCTGCTGCAAGTGTCTCTAAAATGCCAAAAGTATCCTTTATCCTTAAAAATCCTGAAAAACTATATTTTCATTTTCTTAATTTTTTGCCGAATGTAGTTTAATTTTCGTTATTTTTTTCGGTTGTTTCTTAATGATAAACCGATTATTTCTCCGCAAAATGTGTAAGCAATAAAAATAAAAACAAACGTAGCTGTAGCATTTCCTAAAGTTTCGATATGTGATAATCAGGTATGTGATGGAAATCGATTCCGAAAACGAAGCAATTTTATCACATTTATAATAAAAATATTTCTTTATTACAAAAGAGTTGTATCACAAAAATTATAAAAATTTGATGAAAACTGCTTTAAAATGCACTTACAAAAGTGATTCGTTTTCAAAATCGATTTCCATCTTATACCTGAATATATTAGTTTGAAATATGCTGCAAAAAAAAAAAACAAAAAATAAATAAATACCACTTTTCAGGATATATAAGGATAAATTTGTTTTCATTTGTGAGCTAGGACAATGCTGCATTTGTAAAACGTAATCCTGAATATTTCCAATGATATTTAAATTAATAAAATCTAATGACGCGCCGCAAAGTTATGCCATTTTTGTTATTACTTTTTACAAAAAATCCTAATGCATTCAAATGGTTATTTTTATTATTGCTGCTTATAGGACATTTATATTGACATGAAATCTTTAAACGAGATTTCGGGCAAAGTCTAGAATATTTTATTAGATTTCCCATACAAAATAAGATCTAGTTCCTTATAGGTCATTTACATTTACAAGTTTGTTGAACTTGATTTCTTTCCGTGATGAAGGATTCTTAAAAACATTCATCAGTAATACCGTGATTGGGTACCCTACGCCACCTAACAAGAGATATGCCAAATAAATTTGTATACGATGGACTTTTCCAGATTGTGCCATCAGTAACATTTACACTTGTAAAATACTTTTGGTAGGTTTTTAACATTTGTAGCACTGTTTAGTTTTTATAAAGCGAACTGAAACGGATTCAGCACGTCATATTACATGTAAGAAGGTGGGTCTGATAAAATGTACAGCTCATTTTTTTTGCCGGTGTAAGCGGCTGCTATTGACATCTTCTTACTATTATCTACAGCCTAGAAATTTGTAAGAGACTTAATAGCAGTCAATTTCTGTTGACAGCTGGTCGACAAGTGCTAAATTTTTGGCATCGGGTTGACGTGACATCGGCAAAGAGATAGGAAAAAAAGGAATTACATACTATTTTTTGCAAACCTATTACGCAGCAAATACTTTGATTACTGGTAGGCAAAAAAGTATATGAGGATTTAAGTCGTAACTACTTACATATACTTTTTTACCTACCAGTAAGCAAAGCTTTTGCTGTGTAAGGGGTCTGTAAAAAATAGAAATTCCATTATTTCCTAGCTGTTTGCCGATGTCACGTACCCCTTACAAATGTTACATTATCATAGCAATTAACTAGTTACTAGTTGGCTTACTTGAAGCTATAAAATAAGTAGTCAAATAAACAAATTAAATTTAAAGAAATATATACAAATACATATTATATTTTTTTTTAACCAGCTGGGATACAAACCTGTGGTCGCTTAGATTTGAAGTTTAGTACTTTACCCACTCAGCTATTGTTGACTTATAAGTTCAAGCGACAAAAATTAGTTTTCATACACACACACATGTTGACTTAAAAAGTGGTTGTCTAATTATTTTATTAATAAATACATTACAACAAATTATAACTAGTTTCAGATAATGAAAAAAATATGTACTAATTTTATAAAAAGCTAAGTAGTAGTTCTAATTTGAAACATAGTAATAAGATAAATAAGTACCACTCATTACTTTGTAACCCATTAATAAAGTACTACCGATTACAAAAATTACAAAAGTTTTTACTGTATATAGTCAGAAACTGCAATTTATGCGCTCGAAGCCGCCTAGTAGAACACAAAACTAAAACACAAATTTTTTAAGACGGCTCTAAAGCACACTTATTATTATTATTAGGTGCATACTTATTATTCGTTTCCTTTTTTATGTTTTTCGCATTCCGAAAGTAAGTATATACTAAGTATTCTAGTGCCTACTAGGTTATCATTTTATGACATGTCAGTTCTTGTAAACACTTATTTTTTTTGAATTGAGAGTGAAGTAGGCACTTACATTTTTTAGTATGTACGACCTACTAGCTTTTTTCGCATATCACCAATTGTCTCGAAATCTGGTACTTTCTATTTCAAGCTAGATCTAGTTGGGTCTTAGTAGATTTCCTATACAAAACGAAGTCTTCTTTGTCAGTAGATATGGAAGAAATCTACTAAAAATGTAGTTTTTTTATTTATTTTTTAGTACCCTGTACAACATTTTTATATAAAAAGTGAGTGAATTATCTACAAGAATACTGCAGTCTGCAGAAATCTTCCATAAAAGGTGTGTGAATTAGCTAAGCCGGCACTTTTTGGGTTACAGTTTAAGATAAAGTTTAGTCAAAGGATTTTGTTTTGGATACGAAATCTTGGAAAATGTAAGTGTGAACGATAGAGATTTCAATAAAGATTCCAAATCAAATTGTGTCCAAATCTAGACAATGTAAATGCAGTATAATACTTGATTTTGTCAAAATCTTGTTATGTATGGGAACTAAAGCTCTGATTGTACTAACAAATAAATCACATAAGGTTTGTACATTTGCTATTAAATTTATACCCTAGCTATTTTGGTTTTTAAAAATTAATTTTTCTATTTAGTTTGATATTGACATTTAAAAAAACCCAAAAAAAGCTTGGTGTAAACGGTATAGGTTTTAAAATAGATTTCAATTGAAATCTACCAGATTTCGCTTTGATGCAAATGTAGTATTACACAATTTTCATAGAAAATTGAGACCTTAACATTGAAACCTTTACGCAGTAAAGGTACATAAGTTGGCTACATTCTATAAAAAATAAAGAAAATTAAAATATCATAAATAATGCTTTGGCATTTTAGAGGCACTTGTAGCGGGAAGCTATGTCCTTTTCAATCCATACTGGCCAGTGATAAAAAATGGAAGTTATTGTTGGGGAACTGCTTTTTTTCTACTTTCAAAGTATCATTAAATGTGTATTTTCAAATTCTCGCGATGCACATAGGAGCAAAAATATGAGTTTCGCGGCATAAATTAAGCTGCTGGGTTCTTGTGAAGGTTACATACATCATTTTAAAGAGAATAGTTTTTAGATTGAGATTATGTAAAAATGTATTTGCAAATCTAAGAAAAATTGCGCAAAAATAAAAATATTTTCCGGAAGTATTTTTAAAATTGCCAGTAACATAAGTATCGATTTGTTGATTTGACATGGTTTCAACCTATAACTAAGTGGGTTTGATTACAGTTTCATATTGAGTTTTTTCTTTCTTCGATATATTTGAAATTCCTTGCTGATCAGTCGCAAATTAAGAAAAATCGGGATGAGCTATAATTTTAAAATATTTATATTTTTATTAATAAATATCGTAGGAACGTGGCGATTAACAAAATGACGCGCCTTAAATATCTGTATTTAATGTTAATAAAAATTCGAAATTTCTTAAGTCGACTTAAGTGCTTTTGTCAACATTTCACAGATATTAACTTAAATATATGATGTCTTAAATATATGATCACTTTCAAAAGCAATATTTTCCTATAAAGAATTCTATAGAAGTAATGAAAAATTAGTTCCTTTGCACTTAATAAAGAACATGCAATTAATCAAACTTTCTTATCATGAACACAACTTCGAGTCTATTGAGTAGGCAAAAAAGAGAACTTCTTCCATTGACAGCCCTATGTAAAAATCATTAGAAATGATACGGATTTGCACATCTTCAGGATCAAAACTCAGCATCGTATTGACTTCCTTGGAAGCTCTTTTTTTACTAAGCTATAAAACAGAAACCATAACAAGTATCGAAATAATTCTTTCACTATGTGATACGCACACAAGAACTGAATACATGAGTTGAATTTTATTAAAATCGGTGAGGATAAAAATACAAACCATTGTTTTTGTGAGGAAAATTTTTTAAATGACTCTATCCATGTATAGCAGCGACTGAAACCGAGCCCGAACCTGAACCCAAACGGGTTCAGGTTCACTGTTTATACAGACTTTGAACCTGAAACCGTTGAATCTGAAAATTCAGCAAGGTTTGGGCTCAAAAATAAAAAATGATTTAATAGAAAAATAATAAAAAACATTACATTTCTTTCATGCAAAAAAATTAAAAACAAAATCAAAATAAAATAACGACCAAAGCAAATTCATACTATTTTTTGCAATTTTTAATAGTGTCGAATGGTTGCCAAAATTTTCTGCTTTTTCTTGTTCTGGGTATTTCTAATAATTTCTTATTTGAAGTATATTTTCTTATGTCAATGAGGCTCGTACGCTTCAAAATTGAAAAAAGTTTTTTTTTTGAAAGCTAAATAAGTTAAACTTAATTAAATAAAAAAAAGAATATATGGCTCTGTTCGGTAAACCAAATCTGAGTAAATTTCTCGGTTTCCAAATATAAATAATGCCCCCATTGATGTATTTAAAATCGTATATAGTAAATTAATTTCAGATATGATATTTTAAGCTCTAAAAAATATGAAATTGCAGAAAAGTATGAAAAAAGTTTGCTATTAGTGGATTTAGTTTTTCTAAATCGAGCGTTTTAAAAACGACTCGATTTACAGGACAGGCAGGTTAGTGTTTAAACGTATAAACGTGAATGTAAAATTGATTTATGTATTTTATTATTAAAAGCAAAACAATTGCGCGCGTTTAAATTTTGGTTTTGAGCCCGAACCCGAACCCTGAACCGAAACCGAACCTGAACTTTTTTCTTTTGATTAAACCGAACCCTAACCTGAACCCATTTTTTTCATGGTTTCAGTCCCTGATATATAGTATTTCGGATTTCTGCTCGGATTGCACTTTATATAAACATTTTTTTAGTCAAACCCTCTCCACTAATCTCCCATATAAATACTAAATGCACATAATATGCAGGTGTAAAGAGCGATGTTGCAATAATGTTAAAATAATATATGTACTAACATAATCTTACTTTACTACTGTAGGTTGGAGGTGAACTACACCAAGTCACATTTTGAAATCTTTGCAGGGGACCGCAAAAATATTTTTAAGCTTGCAAATGGTTCTTTCTCTGTAGGATTAACAGTTAAACTTACTGCAAATATTTTATATAACTCTAATATTATTTTTTTATATATATATCTAACATATCGATCCTTAATAAAATAGAGTCTTATACTATTAGCATTAGTTTTCAAAATGGAATTGGTGTTTTTACATCCCAGATGGTTTTGAGCAGTACTAGTGTCCCTTGAAACATAGAACTTACTGGATTTCACCTATCCATAGAGGAAAAACTACCAGTTCTAACAGTATAAAAAACGTATTTTGGAAAAAATGTGACTTGGTATAGTTTATCTCCCACCTATACAGTTCTGTATTATGAATTATTATTATAATTACATAATAAGAACATTTTTACAAAGTATACGCTGACAACTAATTATATTGCGACATATGACCTATTTTAACCTCCTTATAGAGTGTCATCGAAGTTTATTGATAAGAAAAAATAAATAAAAATAATAAATTCAATGAAATTGCACTGAAACCTTCATAAACCATGCAAGTAAGTGCTAATACAACCGAACATCATAACAAACAAAGGAAATCATATATGGCTGTGTGTTTAAATAATATATTATAATCACAAGATATATGAACCTACTTTTATATTTTTTGCTCGTTATTTTTGCTCGTTTGATTTTTTCTTTAATATTTTACTTTTACTCTAATACCATGCATGCCCTAATAACTGTTTGAAGTTGTTCATATTCAGACTCATTACACATTAAATATGAGAGCTTACATATACTGACATCTATTATATATAACCAGTGGTAAATTGCAGGAGTAAAGATGCCTTCTAGAAGGCCTGTTTAGCAGATATAGGACCTGCCAATCCACATTCCATACTCATTTCATTTTTACCCGTACTGTCATTGCGGTGCAGGCCTTCTAAACCGCTTTCCAATGTAGGGATTCTTACAGGCCTGTTCTGGCATGCTCTTTTGAAGGCTATCCAAGAAAGGTCTGTTAAAAACCAAATGGAGGTACACAGAGTTTTCTATTTCAGTATTTTATAGCGGCTTCTTTCGATTTCATTAATGTATTTTTTTATATTTCGATCCACTTCTTTTCATCCATATTAATTTCTTATACATTGAAATGGATATGATGTAGTTCCGGCGGAATAATTATATTTTAATCAGCTCCGATATAATAACGGCATGTGTGATGTCTCTTGTATGTGATTTGCAGTCTTATATACAAATTACATCCGAAAGAAGGACACCAGAATGTTTGTTATATCCAAAGCACTTTTTTACTTTTTAATTTAAAAATACAATACTCCTTTCATCTTCCCTGTTTAAAGAAGGGAATGTGGAATTTCTATCGAACGAAGAATCAAAAAAATAAAGTACTACTTTCACCTTCCCTTCTACAAGAGGGCAGTTTGCATGTGTGTCGGTCTTGCAGGCCTTCAAGAAGGCCTAAAATTGGCAGGGCTATTGCCTTTTACCGCTTGGTGTAAATTAATATGTGTTTGAATATTTGTTTGTTTGGTTGTTGCTTGAAATTTTGCAACTGTCTTACTTACGATTGGGAAATGAAAATAAGCTAAATGGTACCGCCATACCTGCACAACTACATTAGTGCGACCCTTTAAATTTTACATGTGTCACTCTTAAAATAAAATGAAAAATCCAACAATGAAGAAGCGTTTAATGAAATTAAAAGTAAGCTTGAGTTAGAGTTTGCTTCAACTATGATACTGAATGATGCCGAAAAAACTGAGCTATCAACTATATTCAATACACGATTTAAAAAAACCATAAAACCGATACATTTAGCTGCGAATTTGCTAGATCCTAAGGCACAAGGAAGTGATCTTGATCCGTCTGAGGTGGTAGATGCATTGGAATTCGTTCACACAATGTCACCGGCGCTAAACATAAATGTAATGACAGATTTGGCCAATTACAAGGCCAGAAATGATTTCTGGGTAAAAACTTTTGTCTGGAGCTGTTTGGATGAAATTTCTACAGTAACTTGGTGGAAAGGAATTTGTGGAAGCACGTAATTAAGCAAATTAGCTGTTCAAATTTTAACAGCTCCCTGTACTTCAGCTGCTACTGAACGTTCCTTTAGCACCCACTGCTTCATTCACTCAAAGAAAAGGAACCGTTTAACAGCACAAAGAACAAGAAAAATAACATATATATCGTGCAATTGGAACTTGCTTTTAAAAATAGTTTACCACCTTCAGCAGAAAGCACGCACTCCACTCAATTTGAAAATGCCATGAATTCTTCACTAGAAGGTACTCAAGACGATATCCCTTCAACTTCAACAGGAATCACGCACTCTACTCGATGTGAGTTTTTATCGGATACAGACAGCGAAAGCGATTACGATTAAATTTAAAAATTATTTCATTTGTTATTAAAAAAATCTAGTTCATAATAAAAAATTAAATTCTTTAATTTATTTATATTTTTCTTTATTCTGATTTATACCCACATTATGGGTAAATACTAGGGTGATCGACTCGGATTTACAACCGGGTTTTAAACCGGTTTTTTCCGCAATACGGTTGTCGGTTTTTTCAAAATGTTGATTTTTCGAATGTCGAATAGTTCGGTTTTTTTTTAATTAAAAAACCGGCCCTGTCGAATACTTTTCGATTCGTATATTTTATTAGTTTTTACTATAATAAAGCTTGACGAACTTTTACGGTTGATTTTCCTAATTATTTTTGTTCAAGAGCATTTACTGAAGCATGCAATTAAGGTGAACTAATTTTATAAGTTAGTAGCAGGGGCGAATTAAATTGGCCTTGTGATGTTAGAATTTATATCAAGCTTTATATTTTATATGGAGTTCGACATCCATCATAGACAAAAAATGCTTGTTGCGTGAATGTCAAGAAATAAACAAGAAAAGGAAAAAATGTAAATCTGTGCACTAGGGTTCATCCCCCTATATGTGTGGAATAACTTTTTTCGGATTTTGATTGTAAATCCTCATGGAAAGTTCTTTTTAGTAAGAAAAAACTGTGCTGATCACGTAATATAAAGGCGTGCCGCATTAAAGGGGCACTATAATGCGCAATTAAGAAATTATGGGAAATTATAGCGATTGAAATTATAGTGTTGTACCAAACAAAGAATTAAAAAATAGATGTCAGATCCGCACAAAAACATTAATGAGAAAATGAGGCCAAGTTCCTATCCAAAAGTTTTGCCCGTTAAAAGTACTGAGATCAAAATGAAGACCAAGTTCTTGGTAGGTACAATACCATCTCATTTTTAGGCAACCTGCTATTTGATAATATTTTTTTTACATTTCTAATATTGGGCAGAATTATGGGGAAGTGTTTCCAAGTTAGCATAGAAGTTAGATGGCATCATACTAATCAAGAACTTGACCCTCATATTGATCTCAGTACTTTCAACGGCCGAAATATTTGGATATGACTTTGGTCTTATTTTCAAAGTTATGTTTTTATGCGGATAGTATTTACATGAACTGTTAACTCTTTTTTTAAAGCAAATTAAAATCAAAACTTTTGCATTATAATTTTCTCACAAAAAAACCGGTCGACCGGTTTTTTCTGAATTCTAAAAACCGTAACCGGTTTTTCTAAAATTTCAAAAAGTCGAACTACTCGGAAACCGGTTTCTGAAAAATGTCGAATAATCGATCATCCTAGTAAATACCCAGGTGCTTGGGTAAATACCTGGGTATTTATATTTGAATACCCAATTTACCATTTGGCTATTTACGCTGTCCCATCACTACGTAATTATTAATTTTTGCAGGTTTGCAGAACTACACTTACAACAAGGTGAAAGTTCCAACAAGGTATAGGAGGGGGGAGAGGGGTACCCCCCATACAAGGCAATTATTAATTTTCCTGTGTGTGTCTTTCCTTCGATCCTGTAAGGAGTATAGGTCCTCAAAAAATGATCCCCAACTTTAGCTATCCATTGTTACGATCTTAGTCTCCCTCCAGCTTTTTCTCGTCTTTATAACTTCTTTTTCGATCTGTCTCCTCCAATTGTGAGTAGGCCTTCCTCTTCGAAGGCTACCTTATGGATTCCAGTCTATTGCAGTTCGGGCTATGTTGTCGTGGGGCTTATGTAGTGCATGTCCAATCCAATTCCATTTACGTCTTCTGATTTCCCGTCCAATAGGTATTTGATTTGCTTGTCCCCATATCATACTTTTGAAATTGTGTTGGGCCAGAAGATTCTCAGAATTCTCCACAATCATCTATTAAAAAGACCTGTACATCCTTGAAGTTACGTGGTGCAGCGTTCAAGATCTCGCAGCCATACAATAATATTGACTTCACGTTTGAATTGAAAACTCCGATTTTTATATTCGTTGACAATGAGGTTGATTTCCAAATGTTCGTCAATCGTCCAAATGCTTGCTGTGCAGACTTAATGCGAATTTCTATTTCCATTAAAGAGCCACCTCAATTTGTTATAATGCTATCTAGGTAGTACCATTTTTCCACGTCCTCTACGGTGTTATGAATAGTCGTTTATGAATAGTCTGGATAATCGCTATTTATTCTCAATACCTTCGTTTTGCTTGTATTTATCTAGTTTTTCTTTCATATCCTAGTAGCTTGACACATCAGACAGACTTCGTCAGCATAATCTAGATCCTCCAGCCGAGTATCGAGCCCCCACGCTATTCCTCGTTCTTCTACTAGGGCTTCTCTAATGACTATCAGCCTTATGCAAAAAAATCTTACCTGAGCTTTGCAGCTCACACTATGTTAACTACTGTATGCTTTAATAAATTTGAAACCGATTATTTGAAGTACGAGCTTTGTTTACTTGTGTTGATTGTATGTACATCAGTACACAGAAAAAAATAGACAAGAATTATATTCAATAAGACCATGTTATTAAAAAAAATATGAATTTCAATAACATTTATCTTTAACATAATAAAATATTTCGTTGTAAGTATTTCTTTTCCATGCCAGTTATTTCTTTTCTTTTTATACATAAGTACTTAAAACAAGTTGTATCCCATAAAAAAATAAATGGGATATGGCTCAGCTAGAGAGTGTATGCTTTACGTCCGGAAAGCCCGGGTTCGTATTCCAGCCATGTCAACATTTTTTTAATTTATATATATATTTTTATTTTGAAATAATTCTGTTATCAATATAGGGGAATTCTTTATCACAGGAAATTTGAAAAAAAAATTATTGAATACCGGGATTTTTGTTATCAAAAACGAAACTTATTTTTTTCTGTGTGTAAAGTTTTGTAGATTTACATACATAATTTTGCCCAGTAATTTTTGGTGGATATTTTAGATTAGAAAAAATTTACGAATCCTACATTAGAAGACCATTTGGTCCCTACTACATGTTTTATTAAAAGTAAAAATGCTATCCAATATTTCGTATCTAATTCGATTGATTGCCTCGTTAGCACAATTTATAAATATTATTATGGATCGTGCAATCTGGAACTTTTGACCCCATATCGTAAACACAATACCAGTTATACCAAATCGAATTCTGTTTACAAGGTGACGTTGATAATGTAGCTAATCCTCTAGTTGTGTTTGTATTGTTGTATTTGTTGCCGCCGCGTTGTTGTATTTTGACCGATATTGATGAAGGCCATTCGCTTAGCTAGGCCCTTGGGTGACTTAGCACCAACCCACCCAAGCATCGCTCTAGCCTCATAAAAATTCACGATATTAGAGTAATTTGGATAATATAAGCGAACTGTAGTGACTAATGTGGGCTTTAGCTCCCGGGAAAGTTTTCTAGTTACGCCAATGACGAAACCACATTACGATCATATATTTCTCTACTCATTCTCGCAAGGATGTATCTGTATGTACAATCTTGTTTTACTTATTCAGTAAGCAGCGCAAAAACTAAAGGCGTTCATGGATTATTTGACGCATCTTTTGATCCTTTCATCGGTTTATGTCACCAAAACTTGCAAAATATGGCTTGAAAATTTGATAGCAGTTGGGTTCAAAGAAAATACAAACATATCTGGGAAAAGCTAAAAATACAATGCCTGAACCATACTTAGGACAACGCGTTGTATTAGAGTTACGGAAGGCTTCAAAAGGCAAAATATGACAGGCGAAAACTTGCTTTCCAGTTTTGATTTGGTAAGAAAATTACTTGAAAGGGAAATTATATAGTATTTAAAAACAGTACGTAAAAATAAAACACTAATTCCTCCGAAGTTACTGAATGTAAAAAAACTCCCATTGTGTAAGTCTACATTTGCTTTCTATGATATTGCGAAATTTCTATTATAAATCAGACACAAAGGGAGTCGAAGGAAATTCCGGAGATTCATTCTTATTGCAATTCCACAAGAAGTCAATATATCGACAAAAATTATATATTTTTGTTCATCTAGAGCTTCTGATATTTCGATTCTCACAGGAGCCGTACCCACCGTTGACCAAATGATTGGCTCCTACACCATAAAACAAATCGATGGTAAATATGCTAGACATATCCGCATATCAGATTACCAACAACAGTTCTCAGCGCAGCTATTGACTACAATACAAATATCATCTTGCTGCAAGTCTAAATCTGACATCAAATGCTACTATTTGCAAAACTAACCAAAAAATTTTTAAAAATAAAAACATATTTTGTTCAGTATGTAGTGAAAACAACTATCAATACATTTTTTTGTAAGGAAGTTCAAAAAAGCTTAGTATTTTGATTTCATTCAAATAAAATTTTACACTGGACCAAATGGTCGCTAATCAAAGATACGTAAAGTCTTATTTTTCTAAGTCCGGCCTTATGTCAGACACTTGAAACTATGGATATAACGTTTTTAAAATAATAAATCACGTGAGCCGAAATCTCAAAGCAATATTTAATACCGTTCAAAAGTTACGAGGATAACGAGCAAAGTAGTGGACCAAATGGTCTTAATCTAACAGCAGGGTTAAGTAAATTTTTGACTATCTCTGAGAGATTTTTAACTATCTCCGAGAGATTTTGGCCATGTTTGGGCGCATCCTTACTTGTAGCACATTGGGTGCATATGAAAATTGTAGCCTAGCATCCACACTATTCGAAAATATTTATAAGTCGCATTGCTCAATTGTATTTGTGACTTTTTTTACATAACTTTGAAAATTGAACTTAAGTAAATTTTTGACTATCTCTGAGAGAATTTTGACTATCTCTGAGAGATTTTGGCCATGTGTGGGCACATCTTTACTTGTAGCATTTTAAGGCCATATGAAAATCGTAGCCTAGGATCGACATTATTCGAAAATATAAGTCACATTGCTCAATTGTATTTGTGAATTTTTTTACATAATTTTGAAAATTGGACTTAAGTAATTTTTTGACTACCTCTGCGAGATTTTGGACTATCTCTGAGAGATTTTGGCCATGTTTGGGCACATCTTTACTTGTAGCACATTGGGTCGATATGAAAATTATAGCCTTGGATCCTCACTATTCGAAAATATAAGTCGCATTGTTCAATTATATTTGTGATTTTTTTTACATAACTTTGAAAATTTAACTTAATAAAAAAATTAAAAATTAATAAAATAATTGGGTAACATTTTTGTTAAACATACTTTTTAATACTTTGGCTGACCACTTTGAAGTGGTCATCTGGAAGGAAGAAGCCATCAATCCTCGTTTTATATCGTTGCCAATAATAGCCCGACAATTGGTTTATACGTTCTAAATGAAATATTGCACATTAAAAAATAATTTTCACATAAAATGAAAATTAGTTTTACCAATTCTGTTCACTAAATTTAAAGTATCAGTTTTTTATATCATAAGTCCACACAAATATTTTCATTAAATTTTTTGCACAAAAACTATATTCGTCAAAACAATAAAATATTTTAACATCGCCTTAAAGTAGGTGGGTAGCTGGTTTAAATTATTTGATTTTAACATCGGTTTACATGACGTGTATTAAGCTAACAATCGTTTTTGCATGAAACTTTAAGGAATGTCTTAATTTTTTTTTTGGCATAAGGCTGTATGTCTAGAGCAATGTTGAAGAGCAATGGAGACATGACACAATCTTACTTAACACCTTTAAGTACAGGGATTCTGCGGTTATGTTGGTCCTCATGTAGGATATGACAGTTAGCTTCCCTGTATAGAGCTGTAGCGAAGTTAATTAGCATTTGCGGTACGCCTTTGCATACCAATGCGGCCCATATAACTTCGTGTGATAGTGTATCAAATGCGTTTTCAAAATCTATAAATATCTAGTACAACGGATTGCGCTACAATTACTCTTAGGCTATTCATGTGGTCTGTGCGTGCACGCTTTCTGTGATCGGAAACCTGCTTGCTCCGCCCTTAATGCTGGTGACAGTTTGTCCGATATTCGGGTTGATATAATGTGGCCGATAACTTTGTTAATGGAGCCGAGCAAAATTATACCCCTCCATTTGCCTTGGTCAGTTTCCTTCTTTGTTTCTTTCTTTGTCAGCTTAACAATAATGCCTTCCTTAAGTTGGTCTGGTAGTTCTTCGTTAGTCTATATATCCCTTAGCATTGGCATAATTGTTTTGGTGCTTAATAGTTGGTCGACTTTTAGTAGCTCCGGCAGAATCCCGTCACAGCCAAATGATTTGTTGTTTTTAGAGTCTTGATACATTTCACAATTGCTTCAGTATCAGGGCAAGCTGTGCATATTTCCGTTGTATATGTGTGTGATAAACAGCTACATATTGAACTTGCTCTGGTTACATCTCCAGAGAGCCCTTTTGTATAATAATCAGTTGTGCTGCTCTAGATCTAACAAATTCACCCCTATCGTTTCTTATTGGCTTCCCAGATGCCGTAGTATGCTTCACCAGCTTATTTATGGTCTTTTACAGATCCCCATTTCGATTTGTTTCTGCTGTCTTCTGAGCTTTTACGGCGAGATTGTTTAACCACACTCGCTTATCTTTTCTTTCACTGAGTTTTAAGTACCAGGTTCCACGTATGGTCGGATATCCCCTGTTCGGCATAACCCACATATTCCTTAGCAGCATCAAGGTATGTATTCCTTATCATCTCCTATTCTTTAACGTTGCTATCCACAAGCAGAGATAGCGATTCTATAAAATTTGCACACACTGTTGGATTTTTCAAGTGCATTACATTTAATCTTTGCTGTCTCTGGGCATCATTCTTTCTAATAGCTGCTAACTTTAGTCGTATGCTGGCCATGAGTATGTGGTGGTCACTATATACATCTGCTCCTCTCTTGTTACTTGCATCAAGTAAAGACCCGCGCCATTTTCAGCTTATTGTTAGCAGTTGAATGATCAGGAGAACTACAATAGTGAGGCTTTCTAAATTGGGTGTAGATAACTCTTAGAACAAAGTGAAAATTCCATACAAAATAATTATTATATCTTCTATATCTGCGGAACTACAATAGTGAGGCTCTCTAAATTTAATGTTTGTAACTCTTAAAACGAAGTGAAACCTTCAACAAAATCTTGGTGGTGGGGATAGATGGGTAACCACCATACAATGATATTAGTAATTTTTTTGTATATTCAGAACTACAATAGTGAGGCTCTATAAATTGTATGTGGATAAGTCTTAGAACAAAGTGCAATGTTCAACAAACTCTTGGCGTTATAGGCGAGGGGAGACGCGCAATACCCATTCACAGTAACTGGTGTATTTCCCATATCTACGGAACTACAATAGCGAGGCTCTCTAAATTTAATATTTTTAACTCTTAAAACAAAGTGAAAGCTTCATCAAAATCTGAATGATGTAGGAGGAGGTAGACGGGTTACCCCAATACAATGAAATGAAAATTTTTCTTAGTATGCAGAACTACAGTAGTGAGGCTTTCTAAATTGCAGAAAGCCTCGCTTAGAACAAATTACAGGGTTCAACAAGATCTTGGTGGTATAGGCGAAGTGAGACGGGTAACCCCCATAAAAAGTTATTATTTTTCTTATATCTGCGGAACTACACTAGTGAGGCTCTATATATTTGATGTGCGTAGCACTCAGAACTAAGTGAAAGCTTCAACAAAATCTTCGTGATATATTTGAAGTACTACCAAAGTGATACTCTCTAGATTGTTTGTGGCTTAAACTGAGAACACATTGAACTTTTCAACAAAAGCCTGTTGCAATAGGAGGAGATGAATACTTACAGCCCCCATACAAAGTAATTTGTAATTAAACCGATATCTGGAAAACCTCCACAGCGAGGCTCTTTAAATTTAATTTAGATTACACTGAGAATAAATTGCACTCTTAAACAAAGTCGTAGTAGGTTAGGAGGGTGGATAAGGGGGTACAAAATAATTATGTATTAATCTTTCTATATCTTCACAGCAACGGGGGTAGCGAAGCACACCGGGTGGGGCTGGTTTGGGTATAAAACACAAAATGTATAGCAAGGTACGCAGCGGTAGAAGTCACAAGGCATCAACTAAGCAGACCTTTGTTTAGGGTTCCGTACACTAAAAGTGAAAAGGAATCCTATTGTTTTCGCTACGCTAACCGACCGTCCGTCCGTTCGTCTGTCTGTCCGCCTGTCTGTCTGTCTGTCTGTCTGTCACAGGCTGTTTTCTCAAGAGCCGTAAGAGGTAGGTACCTTAAATTTTCAGAGAATATGTATAACCATGGCCGCTACAACAGCAAATATATGAAAGCTAAAAATTAAATGGTATTCTAAAGCGAGCAACGAAACATATTGAAATCCTAATGTAACATATAGGAACTTATATATAGATACTCGAAATTTTCAAAAATAGTGTATGATTGATTATACGAACTGCACCAATAAATACTGATTATTACTGATTATTAAAATTAAAAAGTATTCTATCAGTTAATGTAATAATCAGCTGTATATTTGAAACCGTAAAAGGCAAACTCTTAAGATTTTTGCGCCTAGTGTAGTATTTTAAAGGCAACAAACAGTAAGGAATGATAAAAAATCAAACTAGCAGAAAATGAAAGAATATTAATCAAGTTGTTTAATCTTCTCAACCATAATAATTAAACACTTGAAACAAACAAATTTAATTTTTAATGGGTAAATTAATAATTAAAGGCCATCCCATTAAGTAATGCAAGGAAATCGCCAAAACGAAAAAAATCGCCAAACAAAAAAAAAAAGCTTAAAATAAAAAGAATCCCAAAATTCAAAAAGTGCAAAAACCAAAAATCGTCGAAATAAAAATCAATTCATTTGATCCGTGCTTCGACTGTGCATTCAAGTCCTGGATTTCGCTAGTTCGTTCGTAGCAACATTTCCGAGCACGTTACTCTGCCCTTGGACTCAGAGTATTTCTCGGTTTGAATGTCTCGCTATCTCGTTTAGAGACATCCGGCATTCATACACCAAGTTGGATGTTGTATAAACGCCCGATAGAGACTTGATGGCAGCTTTGCTGTCCGTACAAATTTGGATATCCTCGTTATATATCTTAAGTACCTCAATCAGTTAGCTGCCCTTTTTATTGCTGATATTTCGGCGTGTAGCACGCTACATTTATCCTGTAGCTTAACCTTTATTCTATATTGATAACTGAGAATAAATACGCCACCACCCACTCCAAAGTCTGATTGAGATCCGTCCGTATAGATCTCCAGCAAGTCCCCCTGATGAGGTGAGGACGTGCCCGAGAGCATCACAGTAAATCGCAGAGTTCATGGCCAGTTGCCTGACCATGAGATCAGCTGGCAACCAGTGCATTATTCTGAAAATAGCTTTCGATGAAGTGGTGGGTGGAGCGCCTCTGATCATCAAAGCTGATGTACGCAGGGTCCTTTCTTTGATCCGACAAAAGGTGATCTTATCTAATGGAGTCCACCATACTAGCGCGCCATATGTGAGTATGGGCTTTATTTGTTTACTCAAGTATGAAGTAATTGTTTCTGAAAACTGAATTTGGCCTCTATAAAGAAGGAGATTGATTATTACAAAATGAGACTAGTAGACCTTGTGTCTGGTAGATGAGGCCTTACAGAAGGCCTCTTTATTCGTGCTCCTTACTGCTTAGTATATAATCACACCTTAACGTAAAAACAACGGAAAACTTATATACATTCTTGAATACATGATGCCTGCACTGGGATTTTTCCTGAAGAATATATATATATATATTTACCTTAAAAGAATTTCTCCAATGCAATGTTACATGAATGAACATCACATCTCCAACAGGAGGCCTATTTTTAAATCTATGATGTATTGAAATATAATGCATGTCGCAATAATTATGTAGGGAGAAAATATTAAAACTTGTCTTGTTACCCTGTATGTGTATGACTAAAAGTAAGGGTATGAATAATAATGCATAAATTTAACACTTGCGTAAATGTGTCCGACAATTATTGTTGTTATCAGTATTTTAAGGCAGCCTTTTTTATGCTGACACATCTCATTAGTTTCCATGCAGAGGCAGTTAGATACAGGAGAAGACACAAACAAATGCATACCCAGAAAACACATTAGAAATGATTTGAAATCAATTTGCTGGCATATATTATATATTGCTTAAGCTTTGTTGAAGAAGTCGTATAGTGGTGATAATATTTTTTAATGTACCATTCCCGATACATAAAAAACCAACTAAAATCGTTTTTTTTTTTTGAAGTGGAATTTTACAATTTTAGCTGTAAGATGTTTTCCAAAAGGGATTGTTGTAACGTGTGCATTAAAAGACGATCATTTTCTGACTAAAAACTAAAACGTGTTTATTTCATATAATTTGACATTTTCATTTCATATGACATTTATATTAAAAATTGACAAAAGGAAGATAAGACCGTTTAGATGATCATAACATCTCTCCCAGACTTATTTAACAGATTTTAATATAATCCAATAGTATAAAAGAAATATTGAAAATAAATTTTCTTTGAACATTAAAGTATTATGGAAAATCATTTTTTATTAGTATAATGATATTTTTTTTTACTTGGTATACTGAAGCCTCTCCGGAGCTTTTCTTTCGCGAGCCGATCGGCGCACAACTATTTCTCCAGTGTTGGGGTTAATTCCCGATGGCGGTGCTGTTGATGGTTGTGATATTATTTGTTGTGACTGTAGTTCCGGGTATAGACTTTTGGTAGTTGTAGGTGAAGCATTTTCTGATGTGCGAATAATACTCTTGTATGTCTTATCTAATGATGGCAAATGTTGTGATGTCAAAAAGTCATTGGTTAGATGTAAAGTTTGATCTGGCTTAGTATTTGCAATTTTATCACCGACTTTTCTCATCTGATCCACATGCCTTGTCCACATACGATTGTCATCTAATTCCACCTGGTAGTGCAATTCGCCTTTACTATCTAAAACTCTACCAAAACGCCATTTATCACTAGAGATATAGTCCCTAACAGCAACTCTCTCCCCTGGCTTAAATGTTTTGTAAGGTTTTTGTCTCACTATTTGTTTAACTTCATTGCATGGTAGTAACAGCTCAAGACGGTTTTGCATTTGCCTTCCAAACATAGTCATGGCTGGTGACTTTTTTGTGGCTGGGTGAATGGCTCGTCGATAGGCTAACAGCAGGGTTGATAATTCGTTTTCCAAAGTAGATGATTTGGTTTTCATAGACTTCATTTTATTTTTTAATGTTTGTATGAACCTCTCGGCTTGCCCATTTGTTGATGGATGATAAGGTGCTCCTTGCTTATGTACTATTCCATTCGTTTTTAAAAAGTTTTGAAACTCTGTAGAATTAAACTGTGGGCCGTGATCTGTTACCAACACGTTCGGGATACCAAATGTTGAAAAAATTTGTTTGCATTTTTGTATTGTGACTTCAGCTGTCATATTTGGTACGATATGTACTTCAGGCCACTTGCTGAAAGCATCAATTAAAACTAAAAAATATTTACCCATAAACGGCCCAGCAAAATCAGCGTGAACTCTCTCAAATACTTTGCTTGGATGTATCCAACAATGTACTGGTACTGCCTTTGGGTTTGGTTTATGTACTTGACATAGGGAGCAATTCAGAACCATATTCTCGATGTCCGAGTCCATTTTATGCCACCAGCAGTAGGCCCTAGCTAAAGATTTCATTTTTGACATACCAAAATGCCCGGTGTGCAATTCCTGTAGAACTTTTTTACGCAGGGGTTTCGGTATAAACACTCGAATTCCCCTCAACAGACATCCACTTTGTAACGCAAACTCTGTTTGATCTATACCAAATCTGTGCTTCGAATCGCAAAGCCGACCATACTTTAGTGACTCGATCAAAATTTTGACTTCGTCCTCTTTTTCGGTTTCTGCACGTAGTTCTTTAACGGTCACTGGGAGGTTTTCGATTGCTTTTATTTCAATCACATCGATTTCTTCAATAGCGTCGTATGTTGTATCTTGTGGTAGTCTTGAAAGAGCGTCAGCGTTTGCATTTTCCAGAGACTTTTTCAGACGAATATCATAGTTGAATGTTTCCAAAAAGATGGCATAGTGCTGCATTCTGGTTGCTGTTAACGTCGGTAAGCCCTTAGTTGGCGAAAATATCTGTGATATGGCTTTATTGTCTGTAACCAGGGTGAACTTTCTTCCCATAATGTATTGGTAAAACTTTTTTACCCCAAAAATTATCGCATATGCCTCTTTATCCACCTGACTGTATTTTTGTTGAGTTTTGTTCAAAGCTTGCGAAGCAAACTGAATAGGACGTTCCACGCCTTTCTTATCTACCCACCCCCACTGGACTAGCGTCTACTGCTAGTATTAGCGGTAAGTCTGGATGATAATGCATTAAAACCATGTCTGACTGCATTTTCTTTTTGACTTCTTTAAAAGCTTTTTCGCAATCGGCATCAAATCTAAAATTTACATCATTGTGTAAGAGTTTGTTTAATGGATGCACCAATGTGCTTAAATTTTCAATAAATCGACCGTAGTAATTTATAAGGCCTAAAAACGACCGTACTTCATCTTTTGTTTGCGGCTTTTTCATGTTTTGTATGGCATCAACTTTGTTTTTAACTTTAGAAATGCCGTATTGATCGATAACGTAACCGCAGTACTCGATTTGGTTTTTTAGAAACTCGGACTTGTGCAAATTTACACGCATATTATGTTTGTCTAGCCTACGTAGAACTTCATGAAGTCTTTGTAAGTGTGTTTCATCGTTTGGGGCGGTCACTTTTATATCATCCAAAAACACTTTAACACCAGGTATGTCACCAAGTAATTGTTCAATAAATCGCTGCCATTTGGCAGGGGCACACGAGATACCAAACATAAGTCGCGTAGGCTGAAATAAGCCTTTATGGGTGCTAACTGTTAAAAGATGTTGATCGTCGGGATGTACTTGTAATTGAAGATAAGCTTTAGACAAATCGATTTTTGAAAATTTCGTCCCTCCAGCCATACTACTGAAAAGCTCATCAATTGTGGGGAGAGGATGCTCATCCACCAATAGCGCCGGGTTGAGCGTTACTTATAGTCCCCACACATTCGTACGGAGCCATCACCTTTTGGTACGACTACCAATGGAGTGGCCCACTCGCTTTTATCTACCTTGACCAATAACCCTTCGTGAATTTGTCGTTCAATTTCGCGATCAACCGCTGGCAAAAGAGAGAAAGGTACTCTTCTTGCCTTTACTGCCTTTGGTACTGCATTAGATTTTAAGTATAGCCTTGCTTCAAATCCGGTTATTTTACCCGTAGAAGTAGAGAACAGATTAGGAAATTTTTGTATCAAGTTATTTATTAATACGTCACGTACCTTTATTAAGTTTACTACCTCTTTCTTTTTATTTTCTAAAATTGAGGGCCAATCTAGTTTTAACCCCCGAAGCCATTCACGTCCCAACAAGGGTTTTTTATTCAAGTCGACAATATAAATTCTTGCTTCTACGGTGCCTTCTTCTGTCTGCACCTGTACCACAATGTATCCCAAACACTTTAATTGTTTGTTACAAATACTAAATAACTCCAAATCTGACGGCTTAAGTTGATGTTTTGGGAAATATTTTATTGCATCACTTTTACTGATGACGGTTACCGGTGCACCTGAATCAATCTCAAAATTAATTGTATTACCTTCGATGTGTACGTTTAAAATTATTTTCGATCGTAAAGATGTTGTATATTTTTCTCTATTTGTTATTAGTAAAAGCTCTTCGACTATGCGGTCAGCTGTTTCTATCTCTTCTTCAATTTGACATATTCCATTTCTTTCTTTGAAACTGACTTTACGTAGATGCCCTTTGTTTTTACAAAAAAGACAAATTTCATGTTTGTATTTGCACTCATTCGCTAAATGGTTGGTGTTGCCACATCGATAACAGTAGTTCTTATTTTTACCCTTTTCTTTTTTAGCTTTTCGATCTCTTTGAGTAGTATGAGGTGAATGAGTGGTTTTGTTCTGCATCTGTTCTTTATTCTTTTTATGTATTTTATTGACTACTTCCATATTTGCACTCGTTTGTTGGTGTAATTTAATTCCACCTTTCTCGGCAGTCTCATAAGCACATGCTGTATTTATTGCATCCATCAACGTTAAATTTAATTTTTCCAGAAGTCTGCTTTGAATCTTCTGGTTTTTTAAACCAAATACAAATTGATTTCTTATTGCTGTATCAATATACGTACCAAAGTTGCAATTAGTTGACAGCTTTTTTAAGGCTGTAAGAAATTCTGAACAACTTTCTTCGGGTTTTTGCTTTCTTAAATGAAATCTATAGTTCTCCAGTATTTCATTCGGTTTTGGATTAAAATAATCTTCCAATGTGGATACTATTTCCTGGTATTGCAAAATTTCTGGTTCTTTCGGCATTATTTTGTCACAAAGAGTGTTGTAAGTAGAAGCTCCCATGTAGTGGAAAAGCAATTCGCGTTTATTTGCTGTGTCGGTAGTAAATACCTTGATTGCGTTCTCAAACCGTCTTACCCATCTCGTCCAAGTGGTAACTTGTGCGTTGAAAGAATCAAAATTAAATGTAGCTGGTTTATCCGGCATTTTAGGTGTAGCGAGGTTTCGTTTAGTCATAACCTCTAAACTTGTAAGTTCTTTTAAATCCTCGTCGCCAGAAACTGTTGTAACGTGTGCATTAAAAGACGATCATTTTCTGACTAAAAACTAAAACGTGTTTATTTCATATAATTTGACATTTTCATTTCATATGACATTTATATTAAAAATTGACAAAAGGAAGATAAGACCGTTTAGATGATCATAACAGGGATGTCTACTTATTTTTTTTTAAGAATCTAATACATATTTTAAGTGGAATCACATTTTATATCTTTAATTATTTTATCTCCTTAGTCTAGGGCTAACCTGTTTTTATGAACATAAAAAAGCAATTTTATTTCATATATCCCGACGTTTCGTGAATGTTTTGTTCGCTTTTTCAAGGGCTTTGTCTATTTATTTAACAAACTAAAACATGTAAATTTTTTAATATAATAAGTGAAAGAAAACAAATGTACAATAATTACTTAAAAATATAATTACACTATGCTAGTCGAAAAAACCGACAGAAGGGGCACCCAACGGGTAAACTTAACTCGAGTACGCTGATTTCAATGGCGTTCACCGTTTTTCAATGTTAGCTCTTAAAAAAGGAATATTTAAGACTTAAAATTTCAGTTTTTGGACCATTTTTATTGAATTAAAGGTGCAATTCTTAAGATAATTGGACGAAATTTGGTTCATAAGTAAGTCATGCACTACCAATATGCCTAACTAAAATTTGAAGAAATCGGTCCATGTTTACAGCTAGGCTTCATACAAGCATCCTCCAAAATCTAACCTAAATGTCGGTAGATCTCATAAATTATTTTAAATTTAGCTCAAATTAAGTATGTAGATAACATATATTTTGTCGAAATCATATTGTGAATTTTGAAAGTGATCTGTTTATTGGTATGGATGCTACATGTCAAACAGCGTATACAAACTACGCACAAAGCTGTAAAATACAAAAAAAGTGGTAATAAGTATGGAACTATTAAACTACTAAATTGATTTACATAAAAATTGAATTGGTTACAGAGGGAGATTCAGGTTTTCAGAATCGTGTCTCCCTAAGGTTTTAGGTGCACCAGTGGCTGAGCTGCAAGGGCTGAAAGCTAGCTACCTCGGGTGTGAACAACATTGTCCGCGTTGTAACTCTCGTAACTATTAACCGATTCGTAAAATCGTAAAAAGGCGCGCTATATTTTTCTAGACAAAATAAAGAAAAAATGTGCTCACAATTATTTTTTTTATCTTTTTTGGTTTAAGAGATATATCACTTTGAAATTAAAATTTGAAATTTTTTATCTCGACTTTTTTTTGTTCATTTATTATAGTTTTTTTCTATAAGCATTTGATTTTACGTTGCAGTACACTACTTAATTGCTGATAAAATTCTCAGTAAACTCGCTGAACAATGCTTTGCAATGTTTTGAGCCATTAAGGCGTAACAAAGGTCTAAACTTTCAAATTTAACTAAAACATTGTCGATCTTTCCAAAAAAGTGCTTCTATAATTTTTAAAATTGTAAAAAATTTTGTTAGAAATGTTAATTTTATTTTTATACATGGTAAAAGGCCATGCTTTAAAGATGAATTTGGCGGATATTTTTGTTCATTTTGGAGATGTACCCTACATTTGGCCGTAGTCGAAAATCATAAATTTTCAAAATAATTTTTGAGTTTAGGTGCCTGTAAAAAACTTTGCACATGGTGCTAAAAAAAGCCATGAACAGGGTTTTATTAGGTAGGTAGTTGGCATTCTTTTCTCTTTAAATGAAGACATCCTGACAATAAATGTAGTTTCTAGAGAAAAATTAGTAAAAAGAACTAAAATTTCAGGAAGAAAATTTTTATACTAAAAAAACTAGCAAACAATTTTTTTCCTGAAGTTTTTACTGTGAGCTCTAAATGCATTATTTAACTACAAGCTAAAAAATTATTTATGTACATTTTTAGTTAGTTTTTTATAATATAAAACTTTTCTTCCTGAAATTTTAGTATTTTTTTTTTACTAATTTTTCCCTATCACCTATATTTATAGCCAGGATGTCTTCTTTTAAAGCAAGAACAATGCTTAACACCTGCCTAATAAAACCTTGCTTAATGATTTTTACGCCACCTTGTGCAAAGTGTTTTACAGGCACCTAAACTCAAAAATTATTTTGAAAATTTATGATTCTCGATCAGTGCCAAATTTAGGGTACATGTCCAAAATGAACAAAAAATTTTCGCTAAGTTCAACTTCAAAGCATGGCCTTTCACCGTGTATAAAAATAAAACTAACGTTTTTAGCAAAATTTTTTACATTTTTAAAAATTTATGAAAACACCTTCTTCGGAAAAATCGACGTTTTTTTAGTTAAATTTCAAAGCTTTAAGTTTAGACCTTTGTTACGACTTAACGCCACAAAATATTTTAAAGCTCTGTTCGGTGAGTTTACTTAGAGTTTTAACAGCAATTTAATAGTGTACCACAAGTTAAAGTCAGAGGCGTAGGAAACAAATTACAACCAAAAAAAGTCTAGGCTAAAAATTTCAAATTTTAATTTCGAAGTGAAATATCTCCTAAACTATAAAAGATACAAAAATAATTGTCACAAAATTTTTTATTTATTTTGTCTAGTAAAATCTAACGCGCGTAAAATTTTTCAAATCAGTTAATATTTACGAAAGTTACAGGCGGCACAATGTTTTTCGCACCCGAGGTAGCCAACTTGCAGCCCTTGTAGCTTCGCCCCTGGTGCAGCTAAGAACCTAGTAAGACATGATTCTGAAAGGCTGACTCCTCCCCTGCAACCAAATAATTATGCAAATCCAAGTAGTAGTTTAGAAGTTCCATACTTATTACCACTTTTTTTTCTAATTTATAGCTTTGTGCGTATTTTGTATACGCTGTTTGACGTGTAGCAACCATACCAATAAACAGATCACTTTTAAAATTCACAATATGATATCTACAAAAATAAGTTATCTACATGTTTAATTTGAGCTAAATCTAAAACAATTTATGAGATATATAGACATAGAAATTTTGGCGGATGCTTGTATGAAGACTAAGTGTAAACATGGCATATTGGTAGTGCATGATTTACTTAGGAACCGAATTTCGTTCTATTATCTTTAGAATTGCGCTTTTAATCTTATAAAAATGGTCCAAAAACGAAAATTTTAAATCTTAAATATCTCTTTTTCAAGAGCTAACATTGAAAAACTGCAAACGCCATTGAAATCAGCGTACTCGAATTAAGTTTATCCGTCGGGTGCCCCTTCTGTCGGAAAAAAATAGTGTCGAATTCATGCACAGTGTTATTATATTACATTGACGAAAATTGTTTTTGGAATTTATAAAAATAACAAGTTATAAATAACTTAAAATCTTTTTTCTTTTAAATAAAGGAAAAATATTTTACACAAACCTTTGAAAAGCCTTTTCTTAATAAAGCAAAAATATTTTACACAAACTTTTGACATATTACACAATGCCACAAAAAAATTCACCTCAAAAATTAGATGTTTTTACGAAAAATGTTTTTTTTGCAGTGCATACTCGTAAAGCCATTTCCAAAAATCTTGAGCACTGTTTACGTGAATTAAGCATATTTTGCACTGTTGCATAGATATGTTTTACTTCTTTTAGTTCATATTTATACTGTGTTGATCAGATGAAAATTCACTGCCTTTACATTTGAAAAAAATTTTATTATTTCGGTTTTTCAAAATTCACCATTTTGAAATACTCCATTAAAGCAAAAAAATCTAAATTTTTATTTTTGATCATAAGGATGCGTTAGAAGCTAAAAGGCCGAATTCCACTTTTCGAAAATTTCTCAATTTTGTTATATTACTATCTAATTAGTTGTGAACTCTTTGAAAATTATTTTGTTCTTCTATTATTTAAATATTTTCCATTAAAAATATGAGAAATTGGTATAGATCTTGAATCTTATTTGAATTTTTTTCACACGGTTTTTGAAATATGTCAAAATTAGCCAACCCACCTCTTTTGCAGAAATCCCTTACCCACTCATTTTATTTTATCTGTTAAATATCATAAAAATGTATAGTAACAATAAAAATTAGCAAAAAAAAAAAATTAAATAAATTTTTCAAACATCACTAACTTACTCTAATTTTTATTTTGTGGAGTTAGGCCTTTTAGCTTCTGGCACATCCATATCTTAAATAAAATTTTGTTCCCAACAAAAAAACATCATTTTGTGAAGTCAGCTTAGAACATTTTTATTGAATTATTTAATTTTCAGTTTCGCATTAATGTAACTATGGCATCATTCTTACAAAATTTTGTCAAAATCGGAAGGGGTGGGGTCCAAATTTTACGTACACAGAAAAAAAAATAAAAAATGAATAAAAATTATGTTTAATAAAATAATGTTTTTGAAAAAAATGCTAATTTTAATAACATTTATCAATAACCTAATACAGCATTTATCAATACCGAGCAATTTAATAATCACGCAATAAAAAGTGTTTAATAAAAAATTGCAAATATTTTTATAAATATAAATTGATGTATACACGCGAAGCAAAAACATGGTTGAGGCAACCTTAACCGAAAAGCAAAATACTATGATTAAATATATGGTTAAAAAAATCTGTTTTACATATAATATGGTTAAAAACAACCATATATATATGGTTATTAACAAGCATATATATGGTTCACAATTACAATAAATGGTTTGAAATAACCATATATTTATAGTTCAAAATAATCATATAATGGTTCAAAATTATAATATATGGTTTGAAGTAGCCATAATATGTGTCAAGACAACCATATGGTTCAAAATTACAATATATGGTTTGAAATAACCATATGGTTCTAAACAACCATATATATATGGTTCATAATTACAATATGTGGTTTGAAGTAACCTTATATATGGTTCAAGACAACCATATGACTCAAAATTATATATATATATATATATATATATATATATATATATATATATATATATATATATATATATATATATATATATATATATATATATATATATATATATATATATATATATATATATATATATATATATATATATATATTAGGGCTGTTCAAAAAAAATTTTTTTTGAATTTGATTATGCATAGTAGCTTATTTTGTTCCTTTTTTATAAACATTGCTTTGTGCAAAAACTCAAACAAATCGAAAAATATTTAGGGGTTGCTCAAAGGACTTCTTTTTATTGAACTTTAATCATATAATCTAAGCAAAATGTGCTAATCAGCATTACATAAAAACCACTTAACACAATCTAAACTGCATTATGATCTTGTTATCGCGGATTATACGCTTTAAGTGTAACTTTTCGAGCATCGGGAACTCTCTTTCTGTGATCCTCTACCACCTGAATTAATTTCTGCATTTCTGTCTCATTCTTCGTAATAGATTCGTTGAAGGCAGACATTAGAGCAACACAGCGTTCTGCTGCATCGTTAACCACTCTCAAAGAACCAACAAATATTACAATCATGATCGATTTCCAATTCACAAATCGACACCGGTACAAAATAGTAAATTTTCTAAAGAAATAGGTATACAAAAGCTATTCTATAGCAAATCTTTGGGAGCGTTGAGCAACCTCTAAACGTTGTTCGATTGAATATATTTTTTGCAGGTCTTATTTGCACTCCACGTGGCACAAAATAAGCTACTATGCGTTTAGATCCGATAAAAAAAATTTTTTCCCACTATGTCGTGAACAGCCTTAATATATATATATATATATATATATATATATATATATATATATATATATATATATATATATATATATATATATATATATATATATATATATATATATATATATATATATATATATATATATATATATATATATATATATATATATATATATATATATATATATATATATATATATATATATATATATATATATATATATATATATATATATATATATATATATATATATATATATATATATATATATATATATATATATATATATATATATATATATATATATATATATATATATATATATATATATATATATATATATATATATATATATATATATATATATATATATATATATATATATATATATATATATATATATATATATATATATATATATATATATATATATATATATATATATATATATATATATATATATATATATATATATATATATATATATATATATATATATATATGGTTCGAAATAACAATATATATATATGGATAAAATTTTATTTTGTTTAACTGGTTCGATAAAACCATATATATGTTGTTTTAACTGGTCAGTGCGTGGAATCTGATATAAAAAGTATTATCTATATAATCTATCTATGTATACATATACTATATAAATATATTCGCTGACACGTGTTTTATGTGCAATCAGCCACGTTTTGAAACATTGTAGCTTTTCAGTTAATTATTATGTTTCAGATGTTTGAGATATTTTAACCGAATAAAACTAACTTCCAAAAGAATTGAGACATTTTTTTATTGAAATTGGTGCACAACTTGGGATTTTATTCATAATTCAGCGAGAGGACTAAATTAATAAAAATTAAATTTTCATACAACAGCAATTTCAGACTTTGTGTTTGTGTTTGCTACTGTTGTATGAAAATCAAAGTTTTATCAATTCAGTTCTGTCACTATATTGTGAATAAATGCAAAATTGGTGCACCCATTTAAATGGCAAATGGCTCAATTCTTTCGGAATATATTTAGCTGCATGCTACTGAACAAAACAGTGGACCGTTGTTGTATCTTTATTTTGTTTTGAAGTTTTGAAAACAGATATGTAAACAAATTAAAAAAAAATTTTTTTTAGCTCAAACTTTTACGATATCGCCGAAACTGCTGTGCAGATGTATAAATCATTTTGAACGGCTTAAAGTTAATATTGTTTTCGAATTTTGGACTTCTACTTAACTGCATAGAGTATGGCCTTCTCAAGTTATGATAATATATGTCCTGCAAGGACCTTAATGTTTTACATAACGGTATATCTCGAAAACTTGAGCTGATAAAAAATTATAATTATATATTTAAGATCTGCATAGCATATGTAGTCGGTGACGGCTAAACTTTTTATGAAACGCGATGTACTGTAAACATATGTTATCAATAAGACTCAATATTGAGGTGGCTTCATTTCTGTCACCTGAAATTCGCTTTTATGTAATATATCCTTTATCTTTATTAGTATTATTTTTTTAAACATCTAAGGAAAAACTGTATAAGATCGAAAATGTATAAAACGAATACCGTATCGAATGGTGCTAGGTGTAATTTTTAAATTAAGAACGCCAATTTTTGTGTCTACCAAATAAACATTATAAAGTTAGGAATATATATATGGAGGGAGGACAACAATTTATCTACAGCTATAGAAAAAAATGTATAAAAGGATATGGACTATGTCTGGTAGCCTTCGGAAAAGACATTCATACGTCTGACAGATAGATGGATGAACATTTTTTAATGGAATTAGCTGCCTTTAAGGCTTCGTATTATCTATCTGATGGGGTCACAAACTCCGATTGTAGAAATTACTATTAGAATGGCAACTTATGTTAACCCTTTCTCACTGTGATAAGGGCTACAGAAAGAAGGCCATGTATTTTTATTTAAAAGTTTGATAAAAATAAGTAACAAAACCGGCGTGGATAAAATGTTTTAAATACTGTAGCAGAATCCTAATTATTTAAATCAAAACGCCAAGATAAGAAAATTAAACAATTGCTTAGACCACGAAAAGGTTTAAGTTTTAGAATTGAGCTGTTTGGAACTAGAACGAAATAGGGAACAAAAAAATAATTAAAAATTTTTATATGATATAAGGTTTTAATTTTCTCCAATTGTACTTATTTTCGTTGAAACGAACTAGGATTTGCTTAATGGGCTTATTGTTACTGATTGGCGTTCTTAAGATTTATCTTTGTAGATTATGGGAGACTCACTCTATTATTTAGACTGAATAGCCTGCGGTAATGAAAATTTTCTATTTTATCATAAGGGCTTATGAAGCAATGAAAGTGGCAGTTTTATTTTTCTAAATTTGTTTCATTTGTGGAATCATTTGTAGTCGCCTGCAAATTTAACCTTAATTTTCCATGTCAATTACCATAATCTCTTAAAAGCTTAAACACTTTACTCTGCTAAAAAATAAAATTTACAGTCCAAACGTAAAGATTACTTCAAATTGCTGGAATAAAATATTTATTTTATTTAAGGCAAAAATAAATAAAATTGAGCATGTTTCTATTTTGTGTTTTTCACATAGTTCTGCTCTACACGTTGCCTTTAATTTTACCCATCCTTTAGCATGACAAACACAAATATGAAAAACTTAGTTTTATTATGAACGGAAATATCATTTACGAAAGGAATAGAAAACCTTTTTAAGAGCATCTCTCTCCTTACTAACTGTTTTTCATCTATTGTGTGCTGTAAATGTTCAATATTTAATTGTGGAAGATATTTAAAAGAATTAAAAATGTAATTTAATAACTTTTGAATGAAAGTGTGTGCAGAACAGGCCTTATAATTTTGTTGTTTTTTTTTTAAACAAATTAATGACTAATTGATTTTACTTTCATTTACAGCAAAATGTTGTTAAACTTTCCTTATAAGAACAAGTATGACTTCGAAATATTTTGCATGTATTAAAGGATTAAGCTTAAATAAACTTGAGCTAGATGCGATAATAAGTGAATTTCAAAGAGCTTCCAGTTAAAAAAGATAACAATGTGACATCAATTTATTTGATTGATGTCGTGTTTTAACATTTGGTTTAGAATAAATAAAATTTATTTGTTGATGGTTATTAAGCAATTGTCTATATGCATTTCATTGGCGCTTTTACCAAATCGTCAGTAGACTTCAACCACAACTTTGAACCTACTACACTTATTTTATTCTTTTGTGATTTTCAAAAATATTATCGTTTGTAAATTCTCAAATGGTTTTTGAAAGTCTGTGCATAAAATAAGAGGTTTGTTTGTAACTGTTCAAAGTTGTGGTTGAAGTCTACTGACGATTTGGTAAAAGCGCCAATGAAATGCATATAGACAATTGCTTAGTAACCATCAACAAATAAATTTTATTTAAAATATAATTGTGACAATATGTCAAATAATAAATTGCTTAAAGATTTAGAATAACCTTGACTTTATTGGTAAATTGCAAAGTAGATGCAATTTTTTTTGTCCCCGCTATTTGAACTCTGTTTTTAAATAAAAAGAGCAAAAAAAGAAAAAACCAATATATAAGAATAATCATTGAAGAATATGTCCTAGAAAACATATTTCTCAGAATTTAAAATTTGTTTTCATAATGATTGAGAACAGTATTTAATTGCTACCTCGTTCCACACAAAAATTTAAAACAAAGTAAACTGTTTTTAAAATATTGAAATTATTTCTTCAAATTTGTTCCGTTTAATCCCAAAACATTCTAAACGAGGATTAGAATTTTTAAAACAATTTTGTCCACGTATACTGTTGTGACTGTCATCCTTATTTAATTTTCTTAAAATTTGATAAAATAGTCAAAATGTTGAACTAAAGTGCATTAGGACCAGCAAGTGATTGGTTTAAATCACACGAAATTTAAAGAAAATACGTATAAAATGTCTTGACCGTCATTGAAGTCATTAAGTCATTGATTCCTAAATATTGATTCATTTATTTGTAGTTTAACCTTTAACTACTGAGGTGAAATATTTGGACGTAGTTATTGTGTTGGTGGTAAATTTTAACCCTTTTTAATCCATAAAAAATTTTTACAAAAAAAAAAATTTTTTTTTTATTATTTGCTTTTAAAAGGAACAATAGAACACATTTTTAATTGAAAAAACTAATGCAATAAAAAAACAATCTTCTAGTTAAACAAAACAAGGATTTTATTTCATAGCCACTTTTCTTAAAACTAAAAAAAACAGTACAAACATAACTTGAGAAAAAATGTGTTAAAAAATATAATCAAAAACATAAAAGGCACTTTTTCGCAGCCAAATGTATGACATAAATAATAAAAATGAAAACAATAAGAAATTGAAGGGGACAAAATTGAGACGACTCTATTTGCAGGAGTTTTACTCATCAAACTCCTTATTTGCATAATGATGTATACGCGTTTACTGCATCCTATAAACATTGGCTTAGTACAAAACAAACAAATATGTGGTCTTCCGCTTTAACCTACTAGGGGAAATGTGCATAACTTCCTAGCAACTGCGGTTGGCTCTACTGGAGGGGGAGCTACGGAGTCAGGTCCTAAAATGCTACATATATTATCTCCAAGTAACTTGGCCAGTCGTTGGTTATGCTGTCGCCTTTGCAAATGTGGTAAAATAAATTTCTGTCCTAGATTTGCAAAAAGTTCGCCCTGGATTTATCATCAAACTCGTCACAAGATTGATATATAACACAAGCATTTGTTGCACTTATATCCAATAATATCTAATACATTACTAGTGGACTGCGGCGTGTACGTCGACTAGATGAATATATGGAATATTTCTTGTCAAGCTTGTCAACTCCTCCTTTTGTATTATAATAGTCAGCTATTATTGCCAGTTTTCCACTTTTCAATTTCTGTTTTGTGATGCATACAAGATACTAAAATAACAAATCTATTTTTATGAGGCACATATGATAATATGCAAATCTTGAATGCCAAAATCTGGGTTAGCAATTTCGTCATCAGCGCCGCTGATTTCGTCATCGTTTTCTAGCAACCTGGCTATCACTAAGTCATTTAGTTTGTTTGAATTTGACATTGATAAAAATAAATTGCAATAAATTGTAGGAGTAGTCAAAATGTTTCAATGAAAAACTAACATTAAATACTTACGCTTATTCTGATGTAGTGGTAAAATTTTTTCCAATAAAAAAACTTGTATGCCCGGACGAGTGGTAATTTTTGCACCAGCACGAGTCTATGTCCGCTAACACGATACACACAACCGTCAAAACACAACTGAGTAATAATAGTAAGATTATGAGAAGATACTGAGAGAAAGAAATTTATAGCGATCAACCAAAAAGAGTAAATTAAAAAAATTATAGATAGGGTAAAATTTAGCCCCACCTCAGTAGTTAAAGGTTAAGTAAAATTACAAAATAATCTTCTTAAAAAAACTAAAAAGTAGTAAATGTCTTGACCATCGACCAAGTTCTGAAAATCATTTCTTTTTGAAATTGGCAACTTTCAGGAACAAATTCAACTAAAAAACTCACTTATTGCATCTTTTAAGTTAATTTTCATGTTACAGATGTTTCAGATATTTTATCCGAACTAAGCTACAAATGCAAAAAATTTTCCGATTAAAAGAACACTGTTTTTCATTTTTGAAATTTTGCGATTTCAAAAAGAAATGGTTTTTAGAACATGCCCGCATAACTTTTAAGATGTGTCTAAAAAAGTATAGAAATCTATATTTTTAGATTCTGAATAATCATGCTTGAAAAATATAGATACATACCCCCATATGCAAAAAAATAAAGGGTGTTTGAAATGTATGTTAAAACCGGTTTTTCTATGGAAATTTTGTTTTAACATACATTTCAAAGACACTTTATTTTTTTTGCATATGGGGGATATACATTAGCCTGTCCGTTATTTGTATGGGAATTTTTTTTTATGAAAATCTTCAAGTGTCTCCCCCAAAAAAGTGGAGGCCTGATGCAAAAATTACTCAAAAAATTTTACGGCCCTTGGACCACACCTTCCCGTGCCGACTTGCGGTTGAAATTTGATTAAATAACATTAATACACAGAAAAGAAAAATCAATCCATGCGTAATTAAATTAATCCCAAGCGGTACCAAAAGTACGGTAATCTAGGATTTTCTGAAATAAAGTTCAGAAAGATTGGTTGA